>JAANSP010002246.1:0-13228 GCA_036850745.1 Homidia socia | reverse complement strand
CCAGCAGCGTTGTTCCTTATTAGCTATTTCTCTCGTGAGTTGGGCTGAAGAAAGATAAGCTTTTCCACGTTTATAAATTTGCAGTACAAATTTCGTACTGCACTACTTATATACATACATTACAAAGCTGACAACGACAACCACCACGCAAAACTACTATCTTAGTTGCCTACAAGCTCCTGCTATCTTCTTCTTTTAGTTCTATTCTTGCTGGCAGTTTTGCGTGCAAAAGTGTGAGTATCAATGATCTCATAGCTCAGTCAGTCTGCAAAAGTTGGTGTTTTACTTGCCAAAGGTAATTTCCTTAAATACTCTTGAGTATTTGGCGAATTTCTCTAGATACAAGTATATTTTCGCTCCGCTTTATATACAATATGGTATGTAATAGATACCTACCAATTCATTATTGCAAGAAGATAAAAACTGCCTTTTCTAGTAGTTGATTTGTCACTGTCAATCAGTATTAAAGTGTCTCTGGTCTCCTGTGCGTAAATATACAAACTATCTATACGACCAATGTATAGCAATCGTATTTTAGTATATCAATAAACGTGTATATAGATATATCCTTATATTGTTGTTTTCATGTGAAAGGGAAAACAATTCCATTGAGTATGCTTTGGTAAATATTTTGCGCCCAGGGAATAAAAGAGAAAAACACAAAGGACAAAATATAAAAAGGACATTCGGCATTCGCTGTGGTTTCCTCTCACGTGGAGAGTTGTGTGTATAAGAAGTAATAAGGTGGGCAGATTGTGTACATGATTAGGTACATATATATGTGCTTATATCCATAACCCATATCATATCATCTACTTTTTACATGCTCTAAAATGGTATTAAATCATGATCTCTGCATGTGTAAAGGAAGGTTTCAATTTTGTTTTAAAAAATAAAGTTCCACTGCACAATTTTCCCAAAGCATAAAGGTTGGTAAAAAACACACCACATTTGGCAGTCTCTGTCTAGATTTACTCGCGACCACAAACATCACTTGTACAGCTAATGTGACCTGAAATTGAAGCAAAGTATTTTTTTATTGTTGGTTTTTATTGCTTCTCTGAATATCCCATTGCACGTCATTGTATTTTTTAATGTTTGTATTTTTTTTCATTTACAGCAAATTCGAGGAAAAAAGCATTTACACTCTACCAATCTTCACTGCTATTCGAATACGAGTTTTAAGTAAGTAAAAAACCACGATTCTCGTCACAGTGTCCTTTTTTACTGCTGCTTCCACTTCATTTTCTGGCAAGAAACGATTCTGCTGACGACTAACAACTTTATTCATCGCAACAGCGCGTTGGCAGTTGATTTAGTGTGCTGCAGTATACTTTTCAAGTAAAACAGAGCAACAAGCAGGGCAAGGAAAACGAGAAAATCATGGCACATGACCTGGACAAATATTACACGACTTGCATGCAGCTAGTGGAACAGGCGTCAGAGGTAAAGTACAGTTGCAAAAAATATAAATTTGTTTTTTAAAGTGTCTTTTTTTAACTTTTCCATTGATTTCAGTGGATAAAGTCATCGATATTTTGCTTTTGTGTAGTGATATAGCTAGAAAAGTTATCAGTATTCATTGTTTATACCAGGTTATCAACAAAGCGTTCCTAAAGGCGAAGAAAGTAGAAACGAAATCCTGTGATATTGACCTTGTAACAGAAACCGACAAGGAGGTTGAAGTTCTGTTGATAGATGGACTGAAGAAAGCGTTTCCAGACCACAAGTAAGTTTTTCTGCTACTAGAGAGAGCTTATGCACAGTATAGAGAACGGTGAACGAGGGAAAGTTTCCGTAAACAGGAAACATTAAGCTATGCATAAAACGAGTAGAAAATGCTAATATGACATGTTTTCATGTTTTTAGGTTCATCGGAGAAGAGTCTGTTTCCAGCGGAGAAAAATGCGTGTTGGGGGATGAACCCACATGGATCATTGATCCTGTGGATGGTACCATGAACTTTGTCCACTCGCTTCCTCTGATTGCCATTTCCATTGGACTGCTGATTGAGAAGAAACCGGTTATCGGCATCATTTGTAATCCAGTGCTGAAGCTTATGTATACGGCAAGAGTTGGACAAGGCGCGTTGCTTCCTCTGATTGCCATTTCCATTGGACTGCTGATTGAGAAGAAACCGGTTATCGGCATCATTTGCAATCCAGTGCTGAAGCTTATGTATACGGCAAGAGTTGGACAAGGCGCGTATTTAAATGGAGATAGAATACGAGTTTCGGGCCAAACAGGTAACCAACCTGTTTCATTTGTTGATGACTTGGGGTAGTAGACCCGCGCCATTTCCAAAATAATTCTAACTAAACGTTTATGTTTAAATCTAGAACTGAGTAAAGCATTGGTTTGTTCCGAGTGTGGAACAAGCAAGGAACCAGAGAGGAGAGAAGTGATTCTAAAGAATTTGACAACTTTACTTGACCGGTGCCACGGGTAAAAGCATAATTTTTTTCTACTGAATTTCATTTTACAGGCAATTTCACAGTTGTCAACAAATTACTAGTACTATAAATGTACATATCCAACATTGCTGCCCATGTCATTTTCTATTAAAAAAAGTTCAATTTTCTTCATCTCCTATAAATTTTCACAGCCTTCGAATGATGGGTAGTTGTTGTTGTGCTATGGCGTTTGTGGCATCTGGAGGAGCGGATGCATTCGCTCACATGGGTATTCATGCGTGGGACGTGGCTGCTGGTCAACTTATTATTGAAGAAGCTGGAGGTTTCCTTTGTGATTTTGGAGGTTGTTAAAATAAGGAGCCTTTTTTTCGAGAGAAATAAAGGGAAATGGAAAAATGAGCAAATATTGAACACTGCGATAGAAAAAGCGCAAATAAAGTAGCAAATGACATGGGAAATAAGCCGGAAGTAGATCTTGAAGTAGAAAGGAAAATAATTTAATTTGTACATTAATTAAATTACTGTAGCACTCGCGCTCTTGGGTCCGCTGCAATGGACATGGCAAATGTTGCAAGTGGTGGGTTTGACGCATATTATGAGTACGGTCTTCATGCATGGGATATGGCGGCAGGAGATTTAATTATCAGAGAGGCTGGTGGCGTAGTTCTTGATCCGACCGGTAAATATTGACAGCATTATATTTCCACGTGTATCGGTCTTCATGCATGGGATATGGCGGCAGGGGATTTAATTATCAGAGAGGCTGGTGGCGTAGTTCTTGATCCGACCGGTAAATATTGATAGCATTTTATTTCCACGTGTAGTAATAGAGAAGCTAACAGAAACATTTGAATTTTCCTTGAGTTTCGTAACTTTAAAAATATGTTGTTACATATTTGTTATTTTTTCCATTTTCCTTTATTTTCCAATGCAATTTAGCAATTAGGCATGTATTTTTTATAAATATCACTTGAATTCCACAGGTGGCCCATTTGACGTTTTGAACCGACGTGTCATTTGTGCTTCCTCCGAAGCCTTGGCTAAAGAGATTGCAGGTCTTCTTACACATCTCGAGCTAGAACGAGACTGAATCCGTCACAACAAGCTATAAGAAAGCAAAGTATTTGTGGAAAGTTTCTCTTCCCATTCTTTAGCACTCGCTATTTATGATTGTCTCAAACATGATTATTGATTATCTTCGTGTTCAACAACACCATACGGATGGAATACTTCAAACTTAAATACAGTGACTCATGCTTGTATATAATTTTTCATTCTTTGAAGGTGATGTCACTTATATTTTCAAAAAATTACATTGTGGCAAAAGAGATTGCAGGTCTTCTTACACATCTCGAGCTAGAACGAGACTGAATCCGTCACAACAAGCTATAAGAAAGCAAAGTATTTGTGGAAAGTTTCTCTTCCCATTCTGTAGCACTTGCTATTTATGATTGTCTCAAAAATGATTATCTTCGTGTTCAACATCGGATGGAATACTTCAAACTTTAATTTTAAAGTTACGAATTTTATGCTTGTATATAATTTCAGTCTTTGAAGGTGATGCCACTTATATTTTCAAAAAATTACATTGTGATTTTTAATCGTGTACATTCCAAAGAAATGTTCGTGTGAGTTTTATTAATGTAAATATTAATTATATATATGTCTCCGTCTACACTTGTATAACGTAAGCCACTATAATACAGTGTTTAAATGAATGTGGAACAATAATGATAATACTTGTATAAATGCCGAAAAAAGCACGATTGTGATTTCTGATTGTAAAAAGTATCAATGTATGTAATTGGATATTATGGTAAAAAATATGCTTTTGTCTTGTCTTGTTCTGTCTAACGGCAAGTTAAAATTAACTCTTCAACAGCAGAATATGTGCATCATAGCTTATCTCTATATAAAACTTAGGTAAATGTTATTAAGATAAACGAGTATATAAGGACAACTGTACAAAATGTACAGCGCGCTAAATATATTGTACCTAAACAATAGTAGAGGACTTTCTCGTAGAATTTTTAACTGCGTAATGCTTGTCATTTGTCGAACAAAAATATCTATCGGGTTAAAGTCAGCATATATTTCACCGTTTCAGTCTTGCTTGAACCTTTTTATATTATCAAGCAGTAAAATTACATATTATTATTAGTGCTTTTTTCTTACCAATGAGTTTGGCTGTATATATAAATCAGCTTGATCTAAATTTCTGCCAGTGAATTTGTAACATTTTATTTAAAACTACAAACATGTTCGTAACTTTGCCACGTGTCAATAGACTCTTCCGATCCTAATGTTAATTCATGTAAGTAATCTTTAATCTTGCTTGAGGCACGCTCGTGCGTTCAATTTTTTTCGTAACTTTTCCACGTGTCAATAGACTCTTCCGATCCTAATGTTAATTCATGTAAGTAATCTTTAATCTTGCTTGAGGCACGCTCGTGCGTTCAATTTTGATTTTATAGTCTTGTTTTTTTTTGTGCTGTAAACGTCATCATAGTATTAAACCACAGAAAACTTTACTAATAGCATTATTATTTATGTACTATGTAGTAATCGTAAATAAAGTAGATTCTAAAAATGTTGTATTATCGGTAGATATTATGGCGTATGTAAATACGTACCAATATACAGTTTTATCACAAAAAATTATGTATAAACGCAACCTATTTTATGTACGTCTCTCTATAATATTATACCTTTCATTATTGCTTAGCATGCAATTTTGATAATAAACAAAGAAAACATCAAAATCAAAAATATTGTTTCAAATTCTATTAATAATAAATAATATGTCTGTAACTTTCATTTTTAGATTTCAAGTTTTTTAAAATTATAGTTATGATTTCTTTCATTTCCGATATACGTATTCCAATCAGGTGTAAAAATAACAAAAAAGTGATCAATAAAAATCAATTTCATTTTTAATTAATAAAATAGTATGCGAGTGTTAAAAAAATTCTTGCATAAATACCCGGCTAATAATATATATTTTTATAATCATAAATTTGAAAGGTCGAAATTGAGCTATTCATGCATTCATATTTATTGCTTTCGATCGTGCCTCTTCAATGATCATCAATTTGCTTACTCCGTCATTGGTCAGTTTCTCACTGCAATGATTCTCGTATGCATAATTATTATCACATTTGTTTTCGTGGCTAATTTCACGAATGAGGTGAAACTGCCATTTAATTTTGATACAAAAGATACATGATATGAATTAAAAACTTACCACAAATCTATTTGATGGACCAACTATCCCAACGCTTTTGGCAAAAACAGCTATTTCTGTCCTTGTTTACGAGCCTAATACTCTACCCCAAATCTTTAAAATATCCTTTCTTTTGTCTGCTCAAAAACCTCATTCATTTAGAGTTATTTACATTTCTCCTAACAAATTTAAAATGCCTTCGAAAAGATATAATTTTTTTGAGCATAGGTATTTCCAAATCATTAGAGCTCAGCTCATCTCAATGTGATCTGATCGATAAAAATCGTTACGCCAAGTCTGACAAAAGAACTCCTTTATTTTTCCCATTCTCCTCAGACGCAAACCAGTTTGGTTCGAACCTTGTCGTGTCAACATCAAAAATGTATTTATTTGAGCATTCGAATGATATGCATGTGATTTCTGCTCTTGAAACCAATCCCAATTACTAGAACATATTTAATTAAAATTATTATTTTAGTTCAACTCAGCTCATCTCAATGTGATCGGATCGATAAAAATCGTTACGCCAAGTCTGACAAAAGAACTCTTTTATTTTTCCCATTCTCCTTAGACGCAAACCAGTTTGGTTCGAACCTTGTCGTGTCAACATCAAAAATGTATTTGAGCATTCGAATGATATGCATTTGATTTCTGCTCTTGAAACCAATCCCAATTACTACAACATATTTAATTAAAATTCCCTCTGGGACTCGCCACTGCCACACACATCAAACTTGCGTTTTGCTTTACAACTTTTTGCGCACATGATTGAAACATTGCCGTTTTTCATTTATTTTAGTGCTCATCATGATCGTCAAAGACAGTTGTTTCAAATTCCATATTCTCTGTACTTCTTTTGTTACGTGTTCAAACTTTCTGTATAAAATTCATTAGAATTTGAGTACAACCGCAACTCACATTACAAGTTGTAATGAGTCTCTACAATTCTTTTTAAAATTACATTATATTCATTTTAGCCCCCAGAAATACCCCATTCGACAAGCAAAAAAATTGGGACTGCCAGCTTTTCTAAACCAAGTCATTTAGCACACAGAGAAAAAGGAGCAAACATTAAAATAGATGTGTGTAGATACATAGAATTACTTTTATAGTTCATATACAAGTCAAAAGGAAATGCAGACAGGATATTACACATTATACTATACACAAAAGTTTTCAAGGATTCTCTTTGTTGTTACATTTGCATTACATTCAACAAACAATTCCATTCCACCACAGCGTAAAAAGTGACACTCTTCCTACGAAGAATTGCTGGCAGGAAAATAAAAGTGGAGACAAATAATAAAAAAGATCATCTCATCAATTCATTTGCCATTTAGATGGATAATCCCATGAGCTCACTGTGCATAGCGCTCAATATTAAGGACATGGAATGCAATGTATAAAGTTGTATCGTATAAATTCAATTCAGTTTCAGAAATTTACTTATGGGTTCGCCTTGCTTAAACTATTAAAATTAAATAGAATGGCTGAATGGACAAACATTTAAAAAAAAGTTGCTCCTCAAACAACATCTCTGGGATAAACGCGCGACAAGGAGAGATGGGGTGCATGTATCAATTTCCATTTTCGCTCTACTTGACAACAAAAGGGGAAAGGTAGAACTTCAAAGAACAAATGCAATATCTAGTGTAATTTATAGACAGTTGCCATTCGTGTGTAAAAGTTCAAACAACGAGACGCTCTCACAAAAACACAAAGCAAACCGAAACGTTTTTTTCATCATGTATCCCTTTTTTGCGCGTTTACAACCAGCGTCAGCATAAAAAAAATCTACGAGAAATGCAAACACTACGACGTACACTTGTATCTACGTCACATCATGTGAGAATAATAATAAGCAAAACCATGAACACTCGCTGTAATACATCTTTTTACTAATATTTGTTCTGTGTGTGGTAAAACATGAAATGATTTTTGTTTAAAAGTAACGCATTATACACTTTTGAATGAATCTCCATTTCATTTCCATCCGCCATATTTTGCATCAACGAGTAAATGTAAAATAATAATGATAAATTGAGCAAAGTCATTGTAAAACGGATGAAACAAAACTGAGTCTAATATTTGTTCTGTGTGTGGTAAAACATGAAATGATTTTTGTTTAAAAGTAACGCATTATACACTTTTGAATGAATCTCCATTTCATTTCCATCCGCCATATTTTGCATTTTGCATCAACGAGTAAATGTAAAATAATAATGATAAATTGAGCAAAGTCATTGTAAAACGGATGAAACAAAACTGATGTCTTGGGGCTGAAAGTGAAAATCTCGACATATCTTGTTCAGAGAAACTGGCTTTATCTCCCCATCTCTAGCCATTCATCTATGAAATAAAGTAAATGTCATCGTCATCATCATCATCATATCATCTCCATCAGTTTCACTGTCATCCTCACGAACACTACTGCAATATCAACCACAACTGCCCAGATTACAATACTGTTTGAGCAAAATCGCTCAAAACAGTTTTTGTTCAATAATAAATTCCCTTTGTTCTCTCCCCACATTTAAAAATAATTACACCATTTCAGCAGTCAATGCACTCCCATAAATACCTTTCGAGCCTCACATTATCCTTTTTTCTTGCGGCAATATTTAAACTGCAATGTTCTGCTTTTCTTTTAATTTAGTAAAAGTTTTTCTGTGTAAAATTAAAACAAGAGTAATATCCTTCTCATTTTCTCTCTCTCTCTTTCTCTGGCAGATTATCTAGAACAGATTTATTTTTTGCTACTTCATCACCGTTCCACACGGATATTTGCCATCATTTCCATGTGCTCTCTGCGCCTGCAGCTAGCTTCTTTACTCGATGTTGCAGAGATTCGCATTACGTACATAATTGAAACAAAACGCTTTTTGTCTCTCATCTCCGTTTGGTGTTGGTGCTGCCTCTGCTACACAACCAGGCGCTCGACACAGTGTATTTTATCCACTTTGCGTAACTCTTCTTCAAACTTCAACTTCTTTTGTAGTCACCACCACACCATTTTCCACATTTTTCTTTCCATTTTTTACAAGAAAGAGAAAAAAGAGCGTGTAGTATGTGCTGTCTCCGCCTTGGAGCTCAAGTGTGGTGCTGGCGGAGTAACATGTGAGAAATGGGAAATGACCCTGGATTGGATTATCCTTTTCTTTTTTGCCCTTTCTGCCTCCTTGGTCTCACTGGTTTGTTACAACTCTCGCTATAATAATAATAATAAGCTATCTGTGAATACATATAAAACTTTTTCCAACTTGTCTTCCTTCCTGTGTCACAGTCACCACAACACGAGTACTTTTATATAAAAGTATCCTAAAAAATAATGCAATATACATACTAAAATACCCTGATGCTGCTTTTAAACAAATATAAAGGCAATACATACATAGGTACATAGATAGATAGGCAAACAAAAATACATTACCTACGTACTACCACTGTATAAATAGTAGTGTGACTGGCTGAATGAAAGAAGAAACAAGGAGCAAGTGCTGCTGAGAAAAAAAGTGCTAGAAAAAAATGTAATTCGTCTTGTTGATATATTATGTACCACTTCAATTTAAGCCGCATTACTACTTTTTTTCCTCTCCGACCATCTTACATTTCCTTCTTCCTCTTTTTTTCTGTCCCTAGTTTGTTCCCATGTTATATTTCTAGGCAGAGATCTGAGAGATGTGCTTTCACAGAATTACAGGAGAGAGAATACATAACAAAGACAAAACTCGCAACAGCAAGCAACCAGGTTAGTGAAAAATCACTTTTTCTTTGCTTCCTTCAGCAAAAATGAACCAATTTTAACTACTGTTTTATATTTGCTAGTTTTTTCCTACATTTTTTTTCCTTTTCATGCATCGTTTATATATATTTAAGGTTATACATATCTGCACAAGTTGTGTCAGTGAAAGGATGGTGCGATCTCCCATGATGTTGTCTTCCAAGCCAATTAAATTATAATAATTACACATTCCCTATATTAAATTCATCAAGAAGCGGCAAACGCCATTCTTTAGTTGGAGCTCGACATGCATTAGCCGTCTCATTCCCTTTTCCTGCTGCTGCAGTTTCACTCTTGTGCTCTACAAAAATTCCTTATTTCTCTCAACCCGCTCGCTCATTTTACAATAGTCGACCGACTCGCGTGATTATTTACAATCCTCCTACTTTTTTCTTCGATTGAGTCACTCGATGTTTTATTGCCATTTTTTGTGATATAAGCTTAACTAAAGTAACCTTGCAAAACATTTTACTTATGTAAATTTTTAAAAAGTGATGCCACTATACAATGCATCGTATTACGTACAATTAACTATGGAATAAGACGATGAATTGTCAGCTGCTTCTATTCCGACTCCGAATTAGACTGCTCTCTGCTCTTTCTTTCATGTCTGGTTGCGAAATTCTTAATAAGAGAGAGGGAGAAGGAGAGGAAATTAGTGTGCGTGTTTTGTTATTTCTAATAGGATTCCATCATGAGAATGCTGCGACGAGGAAAACGTTGATGATCAACTGCATGCTATTTTTTCCTATCATTTTTGCACAAGCTGTATAATGGAGCAGCAAGCGACGGCAGTAGTACCATGGGCTTATACTTTTTTACGACGACACAAGAAGAGCAACCGACGCGATGACTATTATCATCGGACATTCCTCTGATTCCTGTCCCTAAGATTAAGGTTGAATTGGGAAAGTATATGAGGCGTGGAAAGAAGGAATGAAAAGAAATAAAATAGATAGCGCTTATTTTTATCCTCTTCCCTGCTGACTTTACGATGACTGACTGCATGAACCCCATATATATTGGGAAAGTATATGAGGCGTGGAAAGAAGGAATGAAAAGAAATAAAATAGATAGCGCTTATTTTTATCCTCTTCCCTGCTGACTTTACGATGACTGACTGCATGAACCCCATATGTATTTCTTTCTCTTTCTAAACAAATCCAATTCAGCAACATGTCTACACGTACGACGGAGAAGAGAAAACGATCATATAATATGTTGTAAAACGGTGTACTTGCGTATAAACTTGGTGGTGCTGCTGTAGAGGAACAAGTTATTGTGGCAGTACGTATGCTTCTTTTTTTTGCTGTCTATCTCTATCCACCTTTATTTCTTCCTGGCATCATCATGGCATGGCGCTTGTCTTTTTTTGTGCTGTTTTGTCTTGGAAAGATATACAGACAGACAGCCAAAGTCAGACACAAAAGGTTAATTCATGTTCCCTTCGTAGAGTTCAATAAAATTAAAAGAAACAAGATAAGACGACCATTGAAATTCTCGTTTTTTATTGTTCGGCTCAACGGGAACGTGGGTAAGCAAAGTAAAGAATACAAATTGCTTGACATGACGCAATAGCAGTATAGTTTCTCTGCTGGTTTACCCGACGAAAATAAATAAAAAGGCACATTTTCCATACTTTCTTTGAAATACCTTTCTCATTTGCATTAACACACTTTTTCTCCACAGGCTTTAATTTTTTTCTTGAGCAGAATACTAATAAAAATAAAGTAAGCTCAGCAAACTTCCTTCACGTCAAGGTTGTCGGACCGATAAAAAAATAGCGATAATAATCTAATGTATAAAATGTAAGCAGCAGACTAATGCTAATTAAAAACTTTTCCTACTGAATTAAATTCTACTTTTACATAAAGATCCTTCGTTTCAGTTATATTTATACTTGAAAACATAACGTACAAATACATTTGTAATTATACTTACATAATACATATGTATCTTGATCTTGACTGATGACCAGCCTGATAGTGTATGTTCCAAACGTGAGGTTTAGACGTGATGACTTTCTATTTTCAGTACTGCAGCTACAACCTACTACTGTCAACCATACAGCACAATTTTATTTTCATTCACTGCAAATAAGCCAAGATAAAAAAGGAGGCAGAAAAACGTGCGCGTTTAGCATAAAATGTCTGTAAATATTAGACTTCTCTCTCCTTCAGTCTTCTCTTTTTCTAAGAAAGGAGGATGTAACAATAGCCAAGAGCACTGCTGTTGTTTTTTCTATACTGCTGCTATTTTTTGTTTTTAAAGCTTATCTTCACTTCTTGTGAAAATCATCGTCATAATAATAATCTCATCTCATCTCATCACAACAGCAGCAGCAGCTATGTATATACAATGCGGGTATCCTATTCCAGTCTATGAGAAGCTATACATACGCTTCCACTATTACAACTTTACTGTATAATGCACCTACTTGCATAATCATGATGTTTATATTCATTGCTATTAATTTTGTCCATTTTTGCCAACAGCCGCAGCGGAGCAGTACGGCACACAGCAACATCCCCTTGTTTCCACTTATTGTCCATGCCTAGTATAATAATAATATTATTACTATTATGCAGTAAATAAATATACCAGCAGCGAAATAGCATCACTATAATAATAAACCGAATCCGTTTCTTTTTTTTATACTTTGCCCAACTTCTTGTTCTTAGTCAGCAGCTGCTGTTTCTTCTATATACACACGGCTAGTTTCCGCTGTTGATGACTGTCTATATGTGTGCTGGAGGTAGGTACATGCGTAACTTACTTCATAATGTAATATTCTCCAGAAACAACAGCAGCAGTAACCTGACACACTCATTCCGTCCCAACGTTCCATCCATCCAGCAAACTTGGTTTTTTTTCTCTCTTTCTCGTGAGATTAGATTCCATGCCGTTGGTTTGTCGTAACTTACTTCATAATGTAATATTCTCCAGAAACAACAGCAGCAGTAACCTGACACACTCATTCCGTCCCAACGTTCCATCCATCCAGCAAACTTGGTTTTTTTCTCTCGTGAGATTAGATTCCATGCCGTTGGTTTGTAGCAGAGAAGAATAAAAAAAGTTTGCCGTGTGGACTGTGGAGCCATTTTTTAGGTGATGGAATAAGGTATGATGATGATTATTATTAGTAGCAGTGGTAGTATAACAATGGCATGGCATGGCACACGAGGTCTAGTTACTATTATTATTATTGCTTGCTACTATCATAAAAAGGCATAAAAAAAGTTTGCCGTGTGGAGCCATTTTTTTAGGTGATGGAATAAGGTATGATGATGATTATTATTAGTAGTAGTGGTAGTAGAACAATGGCATGGCATGGCACACGAGGTCTAGTTACTATTATTATTATTGCTTGCTACTATCATAAAAAGGCAAAAGATGGAATCATAATAATAGAATGGTTACAAGTAGGCGCACCACTCCTATTACTAGAGGTGTCTATATAGACAAGACTCTTTTGGTGGACAGGTTCATGCATAAGTAATTTGTGTGCATTACAGCTCTGCTATTAGTGGAATGGTACCATGCTATACATAAGTACTACAAGTAGTAGTAGTAGAAGAAGTAGTTGTTGTTGTTGTGCGGTGGCGTATTGTGTGGCAAAGTAAACTTGCCTCTGGATATTTTAAGCGCATTGTTGTTGTTATTTTCTGTGGCATATTGTGTGTTGCTTGCTGCTGCTGCTGCTTTTGCACTAAAAATGTAAATGATGTAGTGGTGGTGGTAAGTAATAATTGTGCAATATTTACAATACATTTCAGCAAGCCTGACTCGTCACTTTGCTTGCTTTTTCCC
>JAANSP010002245.1:0-13229 GCA_036850745.1 Homidia socia | reverse complement strand
GTTGACTTTTTTGGCATCTGAAATTTTCTCAGGACAGTTGGTATAAACTAAAAATACTGTAAAAAAGTTCTTAGGCACTTCAAATAAAATCCTATTTTGCAGTTGTTCATCTAATAGTAAACCTTGCCATTAAGGTGTTATCGTTTTTTAGGTAATGTCAACTACATGCAACCTTCATGCAACAAAGTTTTTGAATTGACAATTTGTGTACTTTAAATGTTCAAATATCGCTGCTATGAGCTGAGGAAACTCATTCATCTTTTGAGTTAGCTTTGCTTTGTGCTCTATACAAAATACAATTTATATAGTGCGTAATCTCAAGAAATAAATACAAAAATGTTCTTTGATCTTTATTTTACAGGCTGACAAGCTGTGATTAAAAAGGAAGAAGTTGTTCAGCACAACCTTTCCAAAGACATCCATGTGTGGAACAAAAAGTATGGATCAATCTGAATCTAAAATTGCATCAGCTCCCTTTTGATAAACTACTCATCACTATTTTCTTCATTCCACCCACTCATCTTGCGTGGTCACCAAAACCAACTTTTGTCTTGTACCACTTCACGACGCACAATAGCAACTTTTTTTATCTTTCTGCCACGCATTCTTCCAGTTATCATCATTATGAATTAACTTCATCAGGCATTCTCATCCAGCTGGAGTCCACTCTAAAGAATTCCCAGAGTCTATAGATAACAGCAACAACCCTCTCTATCCAACCAGTGTTTTGACCACGTCTGTCTGTGTCTCCTGCAGAGATAAAAGACGATACAGAACATCATCACCATTATTATTATAAACTACTCCCTGACGTTCTTCCTTAGTAGACTCCAAGAGAATTCCAGCCTCGTTACGTTAAAGACTGTAAAGCACAATTCCACACATTCTCGGTTGGTCATTGCCGTTGTGTTTCCCTTTAAATCTCTTCTGCGTCTTCACCAACAACATTGCTGCTGCTGCTGTTACGAAACACCAGCAGCACAAATCTTCATCAGTTATAAAAATACCGGGATAAAAAGGACAGAGTGGTGATGATTGCTCCATCGGGACGGGCCTATTTGCTACCGACCTCAATAATCCTGCTGACCTTTGTCACCAGCTCAGCCATAAATCCTGGTAAGTCCTCCTTCCTCCCCACCGTCACATTCTTACAATCTTCTCGTGTACAAATAGTCGTTTTCACCAGCTTCTCTCTCTAACTTTTCTCTCCATCTCCCCTCCTTTATTTTGTTGACTGAGTGAATGAGCGTGAGAGAAAAGCTGGAGGGTGCAAATGGATAGCCAAGTACTAAAAGGCATATTTATCTATATGAAATTTACACACGTTTTATTAGAAAGCATATGTGCTTTTGTGTGTGCATTTGTTCAACCGTCAAATTGATTTTGTCCTTTTGATAAAAGGCAAGCAACCGGATGTCATTATAAATTATTGCTCTGTAAAACCATCACCAGCCACCCAGTCTCCCGTGCCTCACGGTTGGGGGTACACTACGGGAAAACTGTACAATACAAGCCAGTCTTGGTGTGTGCCCGTGTTTTCGGTATTTATCTTTAGCTTTTCCCAAGAAGTCTGGTCAAAAGATTCCAAAGAGTTTTCCAGTTACATCTTCTTACATACAGCAGCGGGCTCATTCACAGATTTCTTTATTTTTCTTCTTTTACCGTTTTCCCACTTTTGCTATTTTTTCTTGTTCACTCACATTCCTCTCCTGTCCAGAAAAGAAGAAAAATCCCTCACATTTTCATCACAGGCTGCTGATGCTACACTGTAAAAATGCTAAGACTAAAGAAAAATAGACATACATAAATACTCCCAGAGATTTTTTCATTCCGCGAAAAGCATCTTAAACATACAGTATTGACCTCCTTTTTGTTTTCCCTTCTGTAATACTTTTTATATTGTTCCTTTGTTTCTCACTCGCCAAGTGAGTCATTTCTCTCGTTTTATGAATGTCTCCTTATTACGGACGCACACATAATAAGTCTTTATGTTCCATTTCAAATTACTCTTCTTTCCTCCATTTCCACTCACTTACTTTTTCTTCTATTTCCTCCGTTATTACTTATTACACTGTTATCCCATCCACTATCATCGCCACGAAATGACACCATCATCACAAGTTTACTGTACGTACCTATGGTTTGGTTGTATATAATAAAGCCATAAAAGAGTCTTTCGTTATGAAAGAGAAAAATATGAAAGTCTGTCCTCGTTTCTTACTTTTTAACAAAGTAATACTATTATGTAGTTGCAGCAGCTAAGGAAAACGTTGGTTCACAGGGATTCATTGTGAATTTTGTCTTTAATGGATATTGTAAAAAGCAAAAAAAGTAGGGGACAGTCACAACGACAATCATGTGACGGCTTAAGAAGAAGCGATGGCTGGTGTGATCAACAAAAATATGTCATCCGAGCTTTGCTTCTTGTAATACACAAACAGATTGTGAAGACTTTAACTGGTCTATATAATGTTTGGTTTATCTATAAAAAAATAGATGCATTTTTTCTGTTTGGTACAATCTCTGTTGCTCACATAATACAGCAGTTATTTAACTTATTTACCAAATTGACTAAAACTCCTCTCAGCTACTGAGACTACGAGAAGCGTTGAAAAATAAAAATATTGCGTCTTTAGATTGGCTGTTGCCGATGTTTACCCATTTCATTTTTGCAATTTTCATTTCATAATTTGTACAAGCATTGTACATGTTTACGTACATTCTATAATGCGTGATATTCTTCTATAGTGTTTTGCTCAATTTTATTGCCCGAATTCATTCCATTGTACAATCTCTTTTGCTCACATAATACAGCAGTTACTTCACTTATTTACCAAATTGACTAAAACTCCTCTTAGCTACTGAGACTAGAAGAAGCGTTGAAAAATAAAAATATTGCGTCTTTAGATTGGCTGTTGCCGATGTTTGTCCACTTCATTTTTGCAATTTTCATTTCATAATTTTTACAAGCATTGTACATGTTTACGTACATTCTATAATTTATGATATTCTTCTATAGTGTTTTGCTCAATTTTATTGCCCAAATTCATTCCATAAAGTATTAGTTTCTACTTCAATTTATTCCCATCTTTTCATAAGGAAAGGCACCAAAAATGACCACAGAACTTAGGCATCTGCGAGAAAACATAAATTACATAACATCAACAAGGATAAGAAATGAACAAACATTGCGCAATGCATCTAAATAAACAATTGTTTGTATGTAACTTGATGCATGATGCATGGTTTCTCACTGTGTTATGTCAGCCAATAATAATGCCATATTATTATAAAGTTGATGAAATTACTCCCATACGTTTATTTTTCAGCTTTTGTTCCCATTCGTATTAAAAGAGAAAGGGCGGACGGATGTACCATTTAGATAACAGTGGTAGTCGTAACTAGTATTTGTTTGGTGACCAGATGGAAAACCGAGAATCCTGTGTACGGCTCGTGTGTTTGTAGAGCATTCCATCTCAGCGTTCTTAACAACCACTCTGATCTAAGATAGTATTATTGAAAAGCGACCATGTGTGTGCTATTATATAACAAACACATATAGTATTTTTATAGTATATGTATATTACTTACATGTAAGAAGCCAATAGTTTAGTGTGAGTGTTAGGCTCATGTTTTGTTTAGTTGTCCTTTTCCTTCTTTTATTATTACTTTTCCCCTCTCTTTGTCTTATCCATGCAACGTCTGCATTTTCAAATAGGTAGAGAGATAAAGTAGGTAGCACCACAAGACCAAGGACCTTCAACAGCCATAGATGCGCCTCGTGTTCCAATTTATTGTAAGTGTCTGGAGCGATATTGTAGAGCTGGAGAGAGAATCTGATGTTGAGCAATATGAATGGAAAGGAAAAGAGCAAAGTCAAACATCGTTATCATTTCTACTATACGCTATACGGAGCAGGAAGAAAGCAAAGAAAATGAAATGAAAAGGACACATAAAGGATCACAACGGTGGTTAGCCACACACCAGTAAAATATAGCTGAAAAGGAGAGGGTTGACACGACAGGGCAAGAGAAAGTGTGCTAACGCCAAAAAGAAAATGTAGAAAGCAGATAGAAGTTAGGAATCACCTTTACAACCAACCAGCTCGTTTTCCTTCTCCCCTGTAGATATTTTCAGCGTTTCTATTCAATAGCCGTAGCTGCTGCATGTAAAGAGAGGATAAGATGATGGTTATGATGATGCTCCTCTTGAGTTGAACCTATCTTGAATTTGTAAGTTTATTCACTTACCCACTACTCACTCCCATTTATTCGAAGCAAGTTACCTACTTGTAAATATCAACATTATCATAATATAATAATAGTAGTAATATTTTGGTTGCCGCACAGACGGCAATGGCAATACCGACTTTTTCAGTAGAAGCGGCATTTCAAGAGTGTCATCGTCGTGTTTAAAGAGCTGGATGTTGAAATGGCCTAGATTCCATCGCGCATTTGATGATGATAAAGCAATGATAATGCAAGCAAAACGAGTACCTTTCTTTTTTGGTATATGACGGTATAGTATGAACTTGGGACGATGATACTTGTATAATACCGACTTTTTCAGTAGAAGCGGCATTTCAAGAGTGTCGTCGTCGTGTTTAAAGAGCTGGATGTTGAAATGGCCTAGATTCCATCGCACATTTGATGATGATAAAGCAATGATAATGCAAGCAAAACGAGTACCTTTCTTTTTTGGTATATGACGGTATAGTATGAACTTGGGACGATGATACTTGTACCATGCATGTTCAGTTTTCAGTCTCCTTATCCTTTTAGTGGAATACCTTACATTGTCAGTGTCAAGAACATGATGATATCGTGTTGTAAAGTAGAATTTAATGTGAGTTTATGCATAACATTTATTACTTGGTCTACCCCCAGATTTTTTCATTGATCGTTTTCTTTCTATGATCGTGATTAGGAATGACACAATGACAGTATGACATCCTCTGGAACATCTAATACGTTTGTTGATGTCATGCCTTTGGTTGCTCACGTTGTTGACATAAATTATATTCTAAATTTATCTAATTTATGCATCCAACCAACATGGATGTCTGTAATCTTTCATTTTTAAACTTGTAAAACGTTAAAAAAAATCTCATACGATCGATCAGTCGACTGGAGAGCAAAGGAACAGATTGGTCTACCGCTGCTCTGTAATGCTTGCTTTCCTTCCCACGTAACCTGCATAAAATCCTGAAATGTATTCTTTCATTTTTAACCTTGTAAAAAGTTTAAAAAAATCTCATACGATCGATCAGTCGACTGGAGTGCAAAGGAACAGATTGGTCTACCGCTGTTGTGTAATACTTGCTTTACTTCCCACGTAACCTGCATAAAATCCTGAAACGTATTTTACATAGGAAGATGCATCAGGATATCACATCATTTGCTACCGAATTTAAATATTCTTGTCAAAAACGCTGCTACTCTGACTGCCTTCTAACGCTACATGTTTAAAGATTCCTACTGTTGTTCAGCTTCAATTACTTTTATGCTTTGTGAATACGTGGCAAAAGAAAAAAATCTGAAAAGCGTGGCCGTGGGCGTTGGGTTCAATACTCTGTTCTACACTCCATGGCTATAGGATAATAGTTCCCCAGACATGAAACCACTTGAAATTCCATGTAAATCCAACAATTTTTTGTAGTAATAATAATAATAACCTTAAAGGCATTTGTACTAGGCTTTTCAACTCTCGCCTACAATGTTTGCAGTATATCTTTCTCGACTATTATTTTTCTTAGATTCATAGTCCTTAAAATTAAAAATGTTCCTTCACTTTTGTTGTTTTGTTAGCAGTCGCCTTTCAGGATTCTGTGAAACATTGAAATTCAAAATGCCACGTGAATTGGAAAACTCAAACCGAATAATGAATATATAGGTATGATGAGTGACATGGCATAAACAATAGGCTTTGTTCTTTCATATTATTATGATGATGATTACTACTACTGCCGATGTGCTCTGCAAAGTAAAAGCAAAGAACGAGCGTCAGACGAAATTCCCTTTGAGTTGGTCTGGCTCTCAAACCAACTAAAGAATCGTTTGGAGGGGTGAAATACCCACAGGTGAACAAACTAGACATTCTATGAATCTAGACAGTGAAGGAGGAGAATGGTGGTGTACTTTTGTAGAAAAATGGTGGTTGTAGAGTAGACAGAGAATGGTTGATGATATGCTATTATGAGCGTTCACTATTTTTGCACAAGGCACCGTTTTATTCACCAATCCATCTCTGAGCTTATATAGCAAATATGTACAGCTTGGTCGTCGTCGTATCTCCCTCGAAGGAATGCTACCAAAAAATAGCAAGATTGGACAATGGTGATAGTAGAATAAGGAACCCTTATTACCCCATTGCTTCCTTTTCTTATTCCCTTCATTCTTGTGAACACTTCAACTTTGTTGGCCTCTATTTCCATTCTTCTTTTCTTGCTGAACGCGCTAAAAGTCAGTGAAAGTACCAACTAGTTGTGTACATGGTAGTCGTCGGAGGTAGATGAAATGAGCAAAGCGTGTATAGCCTGAAGGACGGTAGGTAACAACAATACAATGAATTTTGCTCGTATTACCTATGTGTATAAAACTACAACTTTTATGTGTGTATTTACAACAAAACTCTGAAAAAGTCTACTTTTCTTCAAAATATGACAATGTTAGATGGACGGCAGTAGGAAAAGTACAAGATGTTTCTTCATTCCATAAACAACAATAGTGACGTGAGGTTCGGTTGTTGTGAGAAAGTAGTTTAGTGTGCCATATATCCTTACAGTTATTTTGATGGTCTCTGATGGACCATTCATATTATACATACTGTGTGCGTACCTCTAACTGGTATGCGTCTTCTTTTTTCTCTTCTCTCTGCTGCCCTGTCCTAGACATCAGCCACACAAAAACACTATTCATTCGAAACAGCATATCAGCAATACTAACAGCAACAACAGGCCAGGAGAAAGAAAGTTGAGAATTTCAAGTCAGTAGTTTAGATATATATTTTTTGAGTAAAATGCTTCCTTTTTTCATTTTCCTCTTTCCTTTCAGCCAAAGCAACAGTAGTAGTCCAAGTCCACATTGAGCCAATTGGATATGTATGAGCTGTTCCGTTGCTTTTCTTCTTTTGAGAATAATAGTGTACGGAATTGAGTGCAGATGATGATGATGACGATGATGATGATGGTAGTGCTAGTGGTGTGGTGTTGGTATAGTGTGTGGGGTGAAAGGAACCAAAAGAAAAAGGTTGCCACAACAGACATACACACACATACCACCGCACATCCTCTTTTCCCTTTTACTGAATGTCTATATATTTACCTACACATGCACACACACATTTCACAAAAAAGCACATCATCATGACAGGAGTAACAGGAAAGAAACGAGTGTACACACTTTATTCACAGTGTCACTCTTGTTGAACCAGTTTTTCTTTTCTTGTATCCCTTCTCAAAGGAGTGCTCCTACTTTGACTGCGTATTTCTTCCTCTCTATTCCCCTTTCTTTATTTCGCAATGTTTTTTAAGTAGTAAACTACTCCACTTTCTTGGATTCCTCTTCATGTCATCACGCATTGTTGTAGCTGGAGATACAATATGTGCCTACCATGTACACTTTATGCTTTTGGCAAAAGAATAAAGTACGAAACGACAGGATAATATGGGAAGGGGCAGCGAATACAAGGAGTATTTCGCAATGTTTTTTAAGTAGTAAACTAGTCCACTTTCTTGGATTCCTCTTCATGTCATCACGCATTGTTGTAGCTGGAGATACAATATGTGCCTACCATGTACACTTTATGCTTTTGGCAAAAGAATAAAGTACAAAACGACAGGATAATATGGGAAGGGGCAGCGAATACAAGGAGTATGTAGGTTTATACATATGTTCCAGTAATTTCTTCACTCGCAATTTTTATATTTTTGGCGTGATATGGCTTTTCCACGATTGTGAGCCTCGAATCTGGGATTGAAAGCTAGCAAAAAATTGAGTTGGGATAAGAAATAGGAAACAGTGGATGGTTGGGTAAAATGCGAATCTGGGATGGACTGAGCCTTTCGATGTTTTTACAGTAAATAAACTTTTTGGTGTAAACACAGTTAAAAATATAAGAATATAGATTTTGGCGTATTTTTGCCATTTTTCTAAATGCATATTGTTTTATCTGTGAGTGAGTAGTTCCGTATGATATTTTCTGCGTTAAAGACAACAACCACCCGCTGACAACCTTTTCTTTTTCTCCTTGTTTTTTTATTTTATGTATTTGTCAAGTGGATGGAATTGTAGGATATTGTGCCAATTTGCCTGTGCAAACAAGTACTGTGTACTTTTTGGTGGTGATGTTTTGAACCTCTCTGGAGATAAATATAGACTTTATACATATGTTATCGTTTCCTAGAATGGTAATACGAAACAAGTTATAAGCTGTCAAATAAATATATTAATAAATTGCCGTATTGGAAATCATTTATATTTTTAAAGGAACCAAAACACAATCATCTAGTACAAGTAGAGATTTTCTGCATAAAAATGAACATAGTTGAGTACCATAGGTATGTTCTATCCTAAAAATTAGAATCAACAACTTGCTATTACATAGGTTTACACAGGTGGTATAATAATTCATACACGGAATGGTGATGGTTTTCACTCGATCAGTAGTAGTACTGGGATGTACTTGGGTAGAATTTTAAATCTTTACTGTGCTACAAGCAACATTATGAAAACTAAAAAGATAATTGCATCGTGTTGTAAATCAAAATTTCCCAAATAAATTCATAAAGTAATTCGCTTGTAATAGAAATGAATATATTATTTCTCTCTTGAAGAAACAACTAACATCTACCTAATGATTCTAGATTAGACTAACAAATACACGCTGAAATTAATAGGATAGCATGATTCTGTAAAGGAAGTTCGTTTAAGAGTAATTTAGGGCACCATAAAAAATAAACCATTAATAGAATGTGCAAGTTTTGTTCAAACACTGTATTAGCTATTACCACCATTACTTTATGTATACAGCAGGCGATTAAAATTTTATTACTTACTTTCTTTGTTCCTTGAGGCAAAACAACGACCGGCTAAACCCTAAAACAGTAAAAAGGCAAACTCATAAAAGGATAATGAATGAATTGTAAAGCAATAACAGTTTGCTACAAATTATAAAATGATAATGTTGTGCGGTGCACTAAAAGTTACATGGTTGTTGTATTAATGGTTGTAGAATACATGTGTATTAATGTGTACACAGAGATTATGTGATTAATTATTTTCGGTTTTATAGCTAATGAAAATTGAGACTGGCCGGAGAGTTAAGTGATAATAAAACTCCCTTTCAGTTTCCTCTTGTTCGTTTCCAGGTTGTCAGTGTGTTGGCAAAACAACGACTGGCTAAACCCTAAAACAGTAAAAAGGCAAACTCATAAAAGGATAATGAATGGATTGTAAAGCAATAACAGTTTGCTACAAATTATAAAATGATAATGTTGCGCAGTGCACTAAAAGTTACATGGTTGTTGTATTTATGGTTGTAGAATACATGTGTTTAAATGTGTACACAGAGATTATATGATTAATTATTTTCGGTTTTATAGCAAATGAAAATTATTGAGACTGGCCGGAGAGTTAAGTGATAATAAAACTCCCTTTCAGTTTCCTCTTGTTCGTTTCCAGGTTGTCAGTGTGTTCAATATTCTAGCATACCCGGAGACAGGGAATGGGGAATATTCACCAGTCCCGACTATCCACAATCCTACCCTCGAGGAATCAGGTGCCTTCTTTTCTCTTTCCAAGCTCCAAAGTGATCACATAGTTCAGATTGATTTCCAAATGATCCGTCTCCCACAGCCAATTCTAGGGTAAGTGTCGTGTTTGTTGAAAGAGCAAACTTATTTTTTAACAAAACATTCTGGCAGACATTTTTAAACTACCTGAATAAACTTTTTAACCTTTATTATTTCATGTCAAAAATATTTTACGACAGGTGTCATGTTGGTGACTACCTAAAGCTCTTTCTCCACCTGTGAAGAGGAAGGTGTAAATGAGCGCACCCCGTGGAACTCGTTGATTTGTGGCGAGTATAAAAATCAAACTTTCTCCAGTGCCTCTAGACATTTAATCATTCAGTTCCACTCCACGTCCCTTACCCTGGAGGAGATGCTGATACATGCTGTGAAGCCAACGCCACATATTACTTCCCCGTCTAATTCAGCTCTAACCACCACGTTTGGGTTTCATGGATTGTTTCGCTTTTTAAATGCCAGTAAGTTTTTGTATTATACATACCTAAATGGCTCTTCATACATTCATTCCTATACATACTCCATTCACATTCGCACATTTCACGCAACAAGGACAATGAATATAACGATAATATTATCTTTGTCGTACATGTGTCATATACTGTACTTTTTCATTTTCTCCCTTTTACTCTTTGCTTATTCATTCCTATACCTACTCCATTCACATTCGCACATTTCACGCAACAAGGACAATGAATATAACGATAATATTATCTTTTTCGTACATGTGTCATATACTGTACTCTTTCATTTTCTCCCTTTAACTCTTTGCTGTTGGTGATAGTATGCGTGAAAGGTAGCTTTTAATGTGTAGTACGTGCTAAATTGCACAAAGTGACTTTACGATGATGATGGTGGCGATATTACTGCTGCTGCTTCTTCTAAAGTAATACATCGCGACGCGTGTTCCTATACGAAATAATAGCGTTTTTGTGTTAATGTGTAGTACGTGCTAAATTGCACAAAGTGACTTTACGATGATGATGGTGGCGATATTACTACTGCTGCTGCTTCTTCTAAAAGTAATACATCGCGACGCGTACTCCTATACGAAATAATAGCGTTTTGTGTTCACTTGTTTTCCTCGCAAAGTCTGTTTTTTCATCACAAAAAGTAAGCAAAGGCTAAATGGCTTTTTAACGTTTTCTGCTCCTCTCTTTCCTCATTTTAATTTTTCGTCATACGTTTTTTGCCCGCTACAGACAAATACACAACCACACAGCATATGCACGTGCCTATGAATAGTTTACGACATGGCAATATTGCATTTATTATGCCATATACAGTCTGCTAAACAAACAACAACATGCATCATAATGTTAAATTCCTTGTTACTGCTGCTACCACCGCTTTGCATAGTCTTTTTTCATAATATTATGTGCCTTGTATTGTTCAACAACATACCACATTACACACAAGCAAGGACACATTCGAAAACGAGCAACTAGCTTCATTTGCCAAAAAATGGCATAAAATACTTTCCAGAGAGAAAGAGAGGAAATATTACTGTTATGGTACTCGATTCTCCTCTCTAGACGAGTCTTACATTGCATCACATAATGCGAGAGAAAACTTGTACTTTATATTCATTCAAAAAATGTAAGCAAAATTATATGTCCAGGATTTTTTACTGTTCCTGAAGGCTTGTCGTGTGTAAGCGTGTGTTTAAGAAAAGAGAAAAAAAAATCTAGAAAAAAATTCGGTAAAAGTAGAAAAAGCTGCAGCAGGAAAAGGAGAAGAGGTTGGAATTTAGTAGAGAGGGAAGGAAACAGAGAACAATGAACAACTTAAGAAGAGGAAGGAATATTCTGTTTAAAGCCACCGTCCTTTGGTTTTGTCCATGCTACAAGAGTACAACAAAACTTATTTGACCACGCACCACACAACCGCTGCTCTGTAGAATAGAATAGAAGACAGCGGGGTTTTTTCCCTGTGTATTACTTTATTGCCGGTACTTTCACCGACCGACCAGCCATTATAATGTGCTTTCTTTTTTTACTCTTATGTGCATGTTAAGTACTGAGTATTACATGGATCTGTGAACATTTTACTGCTCATAAAAAACTTTTCATTTCACTTCATTTTTATTCAGCAGGCAAGTATTATAAATGCTGCATGCATGAAGCAAGCGTACTACAAAGTACAAAACTTGTCGTATACACAGATAAAGGCATTGTATTGTGTCTTTTCGCTTCTCTGGGCCATGTGCTGTAGTAATGATATCGCGTCACATAATATTGGAGTCGTCACAATCAACAAAACTATCAAATAGATGGGCTAGCATTATTATCAGTTATATGAACACTCTTTTAATACCAAGAACGCGGCAGCAGCAACAGTAATGCGAGTAGGGAAGAGTCATGAATTTAAGGGCTATACCTATATGATATGTTTTTGTGCTAAAATTATGATTTTCTCTCGCATTTTTCAAGAGTTTGAGAATTAAAAAGTGAGTGGTGGAGAAGCGCTAGTTAGTTTTGCTACTCGGTTCTTTTTTGAATGCGAGAATGCTTGCTGCGATTTGAGAGCGTGTTTCGTGACAAGTTGGTTGGGGAGAGTGGGAAAATATATTTGATATAGGGAGTGCACGGTCTGCATAATAAGTGAATTCATCTAGAGAGAAAAAAGTCCCCTGGCTGGCAAGAGAGAGAAAAAAAAGAAAGAAAGAAGGAGAGGAAAAGAAAGACAGGAAAAAACTAACTAGTCCAGAATAGGTATATGTTGGTTGCATGGTATATGAAGTTCATCCACGTAAAAATAAGCTGATTTAGTGGCAGTCGTTCAGAGAGATACATAATATGAGTGAGTGGCTTTTTTAAAGTCGGTGTGCAAGGGACCTACTAACTGTACGTAGTAATGGTGTAAGGTTTTTCTCCTGGGTTGAACAACGTTTTGTGTTGTACAGTAAACAAAGGTTTACTGATGCTACTAACCAACAGTAGTACGTTTAAACTCGACCAAATTCGCAAAATTCTGAGATGCTTGCTTTCTTACAAATAAAGCTGAAAACGTACAAACGTATTTTCCCTGCTACAGTGCTACGCGTACGGATTCATTTTTGCGTGTTTATATACTTACGAGTTTGACTATGATTTATGAAAGGCTCTGTACAGTATTTGCACGGTGTATGAAGCACACTAATGTTGACGACAATAAATGACACGCAATTACCGTCCGCACGTAGCAAGGTCTTTTATATTTCGCTACGGGATAGCTTGTCATTTTTCGTTCTAACTTTTTAATTGTTTTGATGAAGTCAGCAGAAAAAAGTCTCCAATGAACTTACGTATCCCAAAAGTAGTGGTATTTTTTCCAGTAACTATATAGTATTCTTTTGAGTTGAAGTTTAACTCCAAAAATAACGTTATGAATCCCTTCCGTATCTGATAACTTTGAAAATTTCAAAATTTTGAAAGGACAG
>JAANSP010002244.1:0-13230 GCA_036850745.1 Homidia socia | reverse complement strand
AGAACTACTGCTAGAGCTTACTTTTGCTCAACTATGACCGACCCAACTACCCAACAACGCAAAAAGACCACCAGAGAGTGTCTGATATTATGGCTTGTTTGAGATTAGCCAGATATTGCTCATATTGCTGTTGAATGAAGCAGACAAATAAATATATAAATAAAAAATATTTGAAAGCCTTGTAGTTTGTTCTCCAAAAGAACCAGAACAACACAACACTCACTTCATCATCATCATATCGTTAGGATTTATATTGGCAATGATAACAGACAAACGCCCAGTCAAAAAGGATTTTATACAAAACAAATGCGATGAAAATGATGCTGATGATCGCAAGTTTTCTATATTTGCTGCTGCAGCTGCGGTTGCAATTTTTATGTGTGCATCCATCTCTCTCTATCTCTGCCTTTTTTACAACTGTGTTCACCACACTCCTGCACAAAACATTTTATTGTCATTGTTCCTTTCTTTGTCAATATTATTATTATCGTATTTTTTGCAGGATTTGCACAAGAAGATGGTGACTTTTGCACTATTAACATTGCCCCTTCTCAGTCTATCTATACTGCAGGTTTGAACAACATGAAAAAATAGTAACAACAATAACACCAACGCTCAGCCTCGTCTTCAACACATTGACATCACATCACAGAGAATAGTCCTCTCATCATCATAATAATATCATATGCAAATGTGGAAACCTGATCTTCATCATCATGATCAGCACATGACAATCATCAGAATTATAATGCAAACCAAAAAATAATAATAACAACAAATAGTAATAGGTAATAATAATAATATTAGATGATCAACTAGTCAATCGACTTACTTTTTCTTCTAGGATAAGACTCGATGCTGATGATGATGATGATGAAACAAGAAGGAAAAGGAGTCTAGGACTTTCGATGAAGTAAACCAGGTAAAATTAGATGATGATATGATGAATAACTATTATTATTATTACTGCTTTTGTGATGATGAAGACGAGAAATATGAACGCCATCACCACCATGCATGGCATCATCATCATCATGGCACTTAAGGCAAGTAGGCAAAGTTCAAATAGCAGAGCAATCCAATCACAAGAGATAATTTCCATCATTGATCGACCCTTGTTTTGGTAGCATGAGGTTGCGGCGGTGGTGGTGGTGTTGTATATGCCTACATGCAAACACGGATATACTTATGCAGCATGTACACGTTATAATAGAAAGCTGATTGTGATATTGTCAATTTCGAAGAGATTAATCAGTTCTCTTCTCCTTTTTCTCAAGTATTATCAACCGCGTCATCATTAATATCATGATGAGCCTCCGTCAACCAGACATCATCATCAAGAGACAGCCGAAAAAAATGCGGCGGTGGTGGTGTATATGCCTACATGCAAACACGGATATACTTATGCAGCACGCACACGTTATAATAGAAAGCTGATTGTGATATTGTCAATTTTGAAGAGATTAATCAGTTCTCTTCTCCTTTTTCTCAAGTATTATCAACCGCGTCATCATTAATATCATGATGAGCCTCCGTCAACCAGACATCATCATCAAGAGACAGCCGAAAAAAATCTAGGCCATTCATCTAATTTCCAACTAACATGCATAAATATATACACTCCAACAAGTCTGCCTTCTGCTGCTGTTGTTGTGCAAATATCTTATCGCGAAATGCACTTTTTCTAAATTGCAATGTCAATTTAAGTAGGTAAGGTTATGACGATGTTCTTCTTTGATCACCCTCAAATGCTCATTGATGATTTGACGTTTTTCCTCTCTCTATCTCTTCTCACTCACCTACCTTTTAACTGGCAGGCCCGCCCACGCTAGTGTGTTTGGTGATTATAATACACGCTTCTGACTTTGACAAAGGCACTACTGCTGACCACGCACATCACATCTAGCGTGTTTGGTGATTATAATACACGCTTCTGACTTTGACAAAGGCACTACTGCTGACCACGCACATCACAAAAGTTGACCAGAGTGCACGGTTTTCACACTTTGGTTTTACGTCAATGTCAGAGCGATATAAAACACAAACTAGTCACTGTATTTTTTGACAAACTCACCCAAATCAATATGTTGTGCTAAGCTGTAAAAACCAATAGAACATTATTGCAACTTGATAACCTTTCCTGATAACAATGAGCAGAGCACCCACACAAAGTGGTTCCAAAATACATGTTCCAATAAAAGTCATATTCCGACACAACCAGATCAACCAACCTAAAATATTAATAGTTCTTGTTTTTTTTTTCAAAAAACAAATACATAAAAAACCTGTCAACATTGCAGTTAATTACAAACATGCTTCTTTATTTTGACTACAATGACCAGATATGTATCTTTATTGATGCCAAAATCAATTATACTTTATGATGACGAGGTATTTTTTATTGATAAAACATTATTTAAAATCTTTAAAAACGTCAAAAAATGGTTTATTTTGGTTGTATTGTAGTCAGTACCTGATTCTCTTGCCAAAATACTTTGAGCAAATAATTGGCAGCACAAGGAATGAGAATGCAAGTTGAAAACGAATGGGAACAAAAGCAAACGCATTTTTTTAAAGAAACACATGTCAAAAGGAGGATCCTTTATCCATAACACATTTTTTCAAACCTTTACAAAATTCGTTAACCATTTAAATACATTTATGTACATACATATACATTAATGCATGCCAACCAACACCAGAAAAAGTTTCATAGGAGAACAAAAGACGGCACTAAAATTTCATTACGAGTCAATTCATTAGAATTTTAACAAGTTTAGTTACAGTTTTCAGTGTTGCCAACTGTTTGTCAAAAGACAGAAAAGCAATAATAATGCAGAAAGGTACAAACTGGGGTGGAATCTAGTGATTTTTACCACCTCTCCTTCACTACTACTACCTGAATAATTTAACAAGCATAACATCAAACACTGGAGTAACAATGTATCGTTCGAAACAAGATGGGTAAAATCCCTGTACAATTTTCTTCCTAAACAGACGCCACCATCGAATGGACCTAACAAATTCCGCCACATCTGCTTCACCTTAACTTTAGCAGACTCACCACATAAATGAAAATGTAAAAGGATGACATTAAGCCTAATTAGGGAATTCTACTTGGAATATAGAAACACGATGCATGAATTGGCACAGGACATTTTTATTCGCATGGCAGGGGACATGAGATAAGACCAAATGAATGAAAGACATATAATTTTTACCGTGAAGTTATATCTTTCAAGTTNTTATTCGCATGGCAGGGGACATGAGATAAGACCAAATGAATGAAAGACATATAATTTTTACCGTGAAGTTATATCTTTCAAGTTTTTTTTTCTCTCGCAAAATTATGCATGCGTATTGTTACATAAAAAGATCATTCTTGGTGTAATATATGTATCAAATCAACAACATCTTTTACGACTTCATTTACCAAACATAGCTTGTGATCACACATTATTCATTAATATAACAGCCAACAACCAACAACCAACTTGAAGCTGACTAGCTAGATTTTTTCTCCTTTCCATCTCTACTGGAACTGGAAAATAAAAGATACTTCAAGGATCAAGTACATACAACTCACGACGATGAAAACTTTGTTGCAGCACCTGTTGTTACCCGTTTTTCCTATCATGCACTTGGCTCATGGATAGATGAATTCCTGCAAATTATGTGATGACTCACTTGATTCACTCACGTTGTCTAAATCGTGCTCTTCGTCCCAAGTGCGAACATGCTGTGGTGTTTTTCGTTCTACTTGACAACAAAAACACATCAGCATCGGTAAGAAGACGAGCATCTAACTCACACATTATTCATTAATATAACAACCAACTTGAAGCTGGCTAGCTAGGTTTTTTCTCCTTTCCATCTCTACTGGAACTGGAAAATAAAAGATACTCCAAGGATCAAGTACATACAACTCACGACGACGAAAACTTTGTTGCAGCACCTGTTGTTACCCGTTTTTCCAATCATGCACTTGGCTCATGGATAGATGAATTCCTGCAAAAACAACTCAACTCATGTTTTATGTGATGACTCACTTGACTCTTTCACGTTGTATAAATCGTGCTCTTCGTCCCAAGTGCGAACATGCTGTGGTGTTTTTCGTTCTACTTGACAACAAAAACACATCAGCATCGGTAAGAAGACGAGCATCTAACGAAATTGATAACGACATAACCATCAAAAGTGTTTAAAAGCTAAATTAATATTCCTCACATTTTGACATGACCCAATATGGAATGTGGTAATGTGCTGGTAAAATTTTATAACCATACTTACCTTTTCCACCTTGTAGCCTTGTACACACTCAAAGATTTAATATATCCAGTCCACGACAGGTTACGATAATTTAATTTGTCTTTCCAACTAACTTAATGCATACATAATTGCATAATGGACACAGGATTTTTTAAGGCAAGGTAAGATAGGTAGACTTGCTTTACGAGCTAACAGCAGAATGCCACAATTTACCCCAACCCAACTATCTACTCGATTAAGGTGGCATTTTTACTATTATTGCTGGAAAGTTAAAAAGCTCACAATTTTCAGCTATTGATGCCAACGCCGTGACATAATATATTATGAGGCTGCAAAATGGGGACGCAACACGATGAGGAATTCCAGCAGTCAAGAGGAAAATATTAATAAATTTACTGCCTAATTAGACCTTGAGCTATACTACCTTTCTCCGTACTTTCTCCAAACAGGAGTAACGAACGGCTGCACCAAAACTAATACTACTACTACTACTACTAAAGGCAAGATGTTGTGCTCTTTGCTCCATTTTGCTATTCCAAAAAGGCAAAAAATACCACAAAACAAACTATTCTTGCTGTTGACGTTACAAATATTTTAATGGTTCCAAGCTGTTCTTGCCTTGATATGTCGGTAAACAAATGTTTGTGGGTCAAGCAACCATCAATTCTTAAACATGCGACTACATCATCCCCAATATTCAAAAGCATAACCATACAGAACTATAATCCAAGGTCATAAGCAAATGCATTTTATAGTAAAATAAATGGTTAAAAATCGATTAAATATGCTAGGAGGCCAGTGAACATCTTATCATCATATTTCACGAAACAATCTGTCTCTAGAATTCTACTAAAACAGAAACGAAATGAACCGGAAACGTTATTAAAATTGAAGTTGCTATACTATTCTGTCATCATTATCCATTATTATTAGAAAGAAGATGCTTTTTCTTTAGAGACGTTTCTCTCAGAAGCGAGCTTGTCAGTTGTCGATTCTAGTCGAATGAGCTTACTTTCTTTCTCCACTATATCAACTAACCTATTGAAGTAGTAACTGTAACTCCTATGCATGCTCGCGTCCTTTTTCTTCTCGGTACTATTATTAGTACTTAATAGAAACCCTATAATCAGCGTTTCAAGCTCTACCACCCTGCACTAACGCCATGTGCGAACTTTTTCCTCATGCTAACGTGTGAGACTTTTGTATTATAGGGACGAACCATTGTGCTATGCATGCTCGCGTCCTTTTTCTTCTCGGTACTATTATTAGTACTTAATAGAAAACCACTGATGCAATGCATCTAATGAAATTCTCTTCAAAGTTGTTAATACTTACGGTAGGAGGGGAGACGGGCGTGAGTCATTTTACTAACACATTTGATGTGTAACAGTGCAGAAAAGGATACGAAACTAATTTAAATTTACTATTGACTTTGACATTCATTCAGTTTAACAATAACCTATTAACTGCACTTTTCTAATAATCTTTCGTTCATATCTCCACTACAAAAATCAATGCATAATATTAAAATTTCACATTATATCGTGCAAACAGATGAAAAGCTAAATGATCTCGAATAAAATCAAAAAGAGTCATAGTAGTGCAATAAAAGAAACTGCAGTAGAGGTACTCTGCTGAACGAAACCTCCCCCGCACTACTTAAAAGTGCTCAACAAAAAGTAAATATGGAGCATCATCATCACACTTGCACACTAAGAATATGAATGTATGAAGTTCATACTATGAACAATGAAGCTGTACGCATTTTATTATTATCATCATCATCTTCATAAATGCAAATTGCAATAATCATAAATGAAAATTACAATGAGTAGCAATGGTGAACAATAAAAATATTATAGCTGCCTATTATACTAAAACATAGAGGAACAAGATGATGAGTGTGATTGCAGATCACCAAAAGTATGAACCACGATTTTATTACACACATCCAAACTAGAAGAAAATGAGACGACATCAGTGTGAAAAAAATGGGAAAATGCAACCTTCGAAAGCAAATTATCTCTCGTTTCTTCATCTCAATTAGAGCACTTCCCTTTTAGGATGTTTCACAATAAGGGGTAAGCCGGAAGGTGGTGAGATGAACTAAAGAAGAGGAACCACATCTCTATAATTGATTCTTTTAAACATACAGCTCATAATATTCTCAAGATAGCAATCATCATTTTCAGACCGATGGACTATGCTAGAAAAGAAAAACAAAGATGATGATGACTATGAGACAAATGAAAACCCACACAAAGGTAATCAAACAAAACTGAACTTGAATCACTGGAAGTGCATATATAATGGCATTTTTTCATTTCCTAAACCAATATCTACAAAAAGTGTGTAAGTAAACCATTTTACAATCTACATATAAATGCGTTTTATACTATTTTATAAAGCAGCTACGTCAATAAATAAATAAAATGTTATCAAACACGAGTATCATTATCCTCCATCCTGTCAGTGTCTAATGCATTCAATAAAATGTAACAATTAGGTATATTGACAAAAATATTCACGCAACTGCGATTGAAGATGACACTGTGCAAAAGATATATTATCAGTCGGACGAAAGAAAATGCTAAAAAGACATTCTGATTTGTTTAATTTATATGTAGAGAGAGAGTTGGAAGAAGCTAATTAAAAACATAAAAAAGCAACGTTCTATACATGGAAGATTTACTCTTTTGGAAATACAATAATAATACCTAACTGCATTAGAAGAAGAAGAACACATTATTGTATTTATATGGTATTCCCATTTTGATTACGTTTTTTTTTATCATGCACAACTCATCCCAAGTGGTCGTATCACGTCTTATATATATATATACAGTAGCCAATGTACCTAAATTTGAAGCAACTGGTAGGATTTCCTATGAAAACAACCTCTCACTTTTTTTATTCAATTCAATTGCTTGTGACACCTCCAGCCGAAATTATCTTTTGGAAATGCAATAATAATACCTAACTGCATTAGAAGAAGACGAACACATTATTGTATTTATATGGTATTCCCATTTTGATTACGTTTTTTTATCATGCACAACTCATCCCAAGGGTCGTATCACGTCTTATATATACAGTAGCCAATGTATCTAAATTTGAAGCAACTGGTAGGATTTCCTATGAAAACAACCTCTCACTTTTTTTATTCAATTCAACTGCTTGTGACACCTCCAGCCGAAATTATTGACCACGTTGGCACTATACATACACCACAACATTTCATCGTATCGCAATTATTATATTCCTAGGTAAGTAATCAATTCGGTAGTTTCACATTTAGGATTTCCTATGAAAACAACCTCTCACTTTTTTTATTCAATTCAATTGCTTGTGACACCTCCAGCCGAAATTATTGACCACGTTGGCACTATACATACACCACAACATTTCATCGTATTGCAGTTATTATATTCCTAGGTAAGTAATCAATTCGGTAGTTTCACATGCTTTTTTCTTCGTGGTAATATAATGGCGATATCTACCCTACACTATCATTGCGACTTTTTGCGAATTGTGCTCCACAAGAATGAAGAAAAGAAGCAATTACAATAAATTAACTTGGATAGTTACTTCATCACCAGCCTACTACATTTTCTTCTTCTGATAGTTCGGTACATGAATACAGCAGTCAGTTATGTACTGTACATAATGTCCTCAGATAAAACCAACATTTATTTCATCCTTTTTGGTACCAAGTCAGGAGACATGTTGATTTATATTGTCCACCGCATCAAGTAAATATTTTGAAAATTTATTTATTCTGCTAACGTTATCATTAAACAAGCTCATAAACTGCTACGGTTGTTTCGGAAGAAGGAAGCGTCAATAGCATTTGGAATGATTACTATCAAGACATTGACAGAGAAGATGGTAGAAATAAACCGTTTTCTTTCATCTTCATCCTACGTGCGTATACCTGTTGTTATGTAGGCATCTTATCGAAACGATTAATCAGTGAAAATCAATACTTTGATCCTATCGGTTCAATTTAAATGAAAGGGTTACACAAAAAATCAACTTTAACCATCAGCAATTACTCGATCCGACGGGGGTAAACAGAGAGCGTCACAACTTTTCTGCTTTTTACCACAATTACATGTTCTCTACTCAACCAACAAACAGCACACGGTATCATCATCATATCATCAACCCCCACACGCTCCTCCACCATATATCTCATGTCGTGAATAAGTGATCTCAGTTTTTTCGAGTGTGTAATTACATGACATTAGTGGGCATATGATGTGTAAACTAACGGGTGTGGACCGCACATCATCATCATTAAATCAAGGTTATAATAAAAAGTCTGCAAAATTCCAACTTGTAGCAGTACCAGCACGATATAAAATGGATACACAACCTTTTAAACTCAAACCCAATTCCATACTATAAAACCAACAATAGTTTGCTATTTTTGATGCACCACAGGTCAGAAAAACATAAATGTTGTATGGATGCAGTTTGTACATGTGTCAAACTTATCAATCATTCCATTTCCGCAATCACAAAACAATCAGTTCCTACACGCAGAGTTACAGAAAAAGAGCGATGAGTACATGAGATAGCGGTGTGGTGCAAGAATAGACATTAGATTAATGGTTATTGCTATTTGTACATTTGTCCACCACCACACACCAACAAAAATTTTATGAGCCGACACAAAGGGATGTTAAAGGTGCATCATCATTTTTATCATCTTCATCATGGTGTTCCCTCAACATCATATAAAACATCAGCATAAGGTAAAATCATTCCAGAGAGTATTTACTGTTGAGTTTTCTCAATTTCCCGTCAGAAGAAAAAAAAATCTTCACGATGATCATCAATTTCATCTCATATCAATCGAAACCAAATTTAGGTGACTAACTACAAATACTAATAGGCATGCATTATTATTATTGCTGCGTGGGAGGTTCAATCAATCTTTACTGACAATCCGTTAAGCGTTAATAGTCTTTTTTGGTTAAGGTTGTTCCCAATGATGCACATTTGGGGAAGGAAATACAAACACTACCTAGGCAAAGCAAACTTTCAAGTTGAAGTGTAATACACTAGAGTACAAGAGTAATTTGCTAAATAAACACAATTACTTTTAACTTTTGTTACAACGAGAACAGTACAAAAGTACAGTAAACAAGGAGGGAACTTCCTTGAGCTTAAAGGGGCCGGGATACATTGAACGAGAAACAAAAAAATCAGGACATCAGGTCAATGGTCATTGAATGAAATGACAAAGTATTTACCTACTTTACTTTGAAACTCTTCACAAATCTCGAATTTCTTACGAACATTTTCAAAATATAATCCAATAATCTTTTTGCGTCTGCCGAGTTTTAACTATTTTTCACTTTATTTCTAATTCCGACTTTTTGTATTATAACGAAATTTGTATTATAGGTACATGAAAATTCTATATACACATGAAATGTTGTATGTACAATTTAATCAAGTAGGCATGTTCTTTTAGTTCGTATGACTTGGTTCACTTGCGGAAACCAGTGATCGAGTACCCCATCTCTGGCTCTATAAGGAAAAGACAAAAATTTGGATTACTAATAATTTGTCTTTTTTAAGAAGACGCTTCCTTACTTTGATGAAATGGTTATCTTGAAAAATTGTTTGTTATTGCTTGTGTAATAATAGGTAATCGTAAATAAAAAAGTAAATATAAACATTGTTCTGTTAAAGTTTGTTTGTCGTTTTTGTTGTTGTTTGTTCGTGTAAAACACCTGCAGCACCGCTTTTAGCATGTAGGAGCTACGAGTAAACAATTGAATGTAATCATAAATCGTAATTAGGCATTGTTGTGTAGTAGTAGAGATATTAACACCTACCGAAAATAAGATAGCAATGAAAGAAAAGATAAGATCTTTAAATCGTTCATATGCTATCGGAGAGGATTGAGGAGGATGCAGCAGAGAGCGAGCGACAGATGCTGATGATGAGATGACAAAGACTCTAGAGCATCTCTTGACTGACAGTAACAGGCGTCATCATCATTTAACTATTAAACCAACAAAGTATATTTTTAGTAAAAAGAAAAGGTGTGTGCATAAAATTATTGTCAATGCATTTCCGACTTGGATCATAAAAATGTCTAAAGCGTTGTCTCTATTTGTACAGTAAAGAGTAGGCATAACACAACTCAATAATAATGAATGAGATCCTTTTAAAGGGCCATTCATTCCGCAACCACATGACTGACTTTTATCAATCTTAATTTTAAAAAGCTATTATTTTTTTTCTCTGGGAGTAAATCACCAAATTTACCTTGAGTTGCCTGATTTATCACTTGCATATTCTTGCATCAGACGAGCTCACACCGCAGGAAATTTGTTGGAATGCAAAATGCATTCCAACTGCAAGTATGTGTGCATTTCTGGCAATGACAGTGACATTGGTTGATGGACATATCCGTCATCTTCTAAACAGGAAATTGACTTTTATAAATCATTGTTTAGTTTATCAATTTTTGATTCCATTGTTTGTTAGCTTAATTTAATTAAATTCCTTTTTCACATTAACGACCTCCCACGTAATTAACATTACCAGCAAAAATTCAAGTGAAAGTATATATTTGAGCAACCAAAGTGGGAGGAATTATGAGCGTGGTAAGATTAACTTGCATCATATAATAATGTACCTCGTAAAGTATTTTTTTACCCGATGCCTTTGCATAGAATGGAATGGAAACGCCGCGATCGTGTCGCTTGAATTATTTCTTCAACTGACTGACCGATACATTCTCTTTTTCGTAAGTGAAATATCAAATTAATTCCAAGCTTACCTTTTATGGTGCTTCTTGCGGCGATAAGACTCCACGGATGAGTTAGAGGCTCTGTTATTTTTCTCTTTGGAACGAGATCTCTCCCTGGAACGATCAGACTTTATGGACTCTTCTGAACTTGAAGGGCTGCGAGCAGGAGGACTGGGGCTCTCATGACGCCTTCGTTTTTTATGGTGGTGATGATCAGATGAAGCAGTACGAGATCTACTACGTTCATACGAGGGCGAAGTTTGCTTCTTCCTTTTTCCTCTAGGCATCTACAGTAAATAGAGAAAACAAGCTTATGATGATGCAAAACTACTACTTTAAACCCTAATTTGTGTTAAAAAGTACGGTAAAGCGCAGCCGTCCAAAAAATCAAACTTTACAAAATATTTATAATTTACTGGTGTTTGTTAATAATCATTAAAAAGTAATTAAGCAAGAAGGTAGCTATATTTCACATTACACACTACATTCAAAACTCAATATCAACATTATGCTACAATATCTAAAAAAAATGGTTGCAATCCATGCCATCTCGATCCATAACTTGGATGCAGATTGCTGGCTAAAGCAATTAATTAAGTAATTAAAATTAAATCATACTAATACATTGTGTTCTTTTACTACAAAACAGAATCTACAAGTTGCAAATAAACTATACTAGTGATCAGGCCCTGATCATCAAAGAATGGATATAAAGCCAAATAAAACTACCACCAGTTTTAGTTACATTAACGATACAAAAATACCAAGTTAAGAATGTAACTTTAACTTTTACAAGGAGCAAATATGGAATGTTAATTTTATGTGGAACATAATAAAAGTAAAATAAAATTGAAAATTGCTCACAACTTTTCCCAGTTAGCAAAGGAGAGGCAAACGTTATGTTGCAAAAGTTTGTATGCACAATCTAATAATATTTCACAAGCACCCAAACACCCAAGCAGTTTCGTATACTCAGTTAGTCGAAAAAAAGACTAATTTAATTATTAGTAAAATAAATATTAAGTGCAATATAACACGCCAAAAAGAGATAGATTTCGATAAGAAGTACCTTGACTCCTTTACTGTTCAAGGGCGGGTTTGGATACTGTCACAAATACAAAATGAAGTGGGAACTTAATATTGCACAAAGAGAGGAGAAGAGAGACGGAAAGGCTGTTTAGAAACTAGCATTAACGTTTGAAATGATCCCGAAGAAGGGCATGCACCAGTTTCTAAAATCTAGAGGTTATAATGAGAACAAACACTGATTATCGAGCTTTAAACGATTTCATTATCCGTTTCGTTTTACTTGCTTTTAAGCTTTGTAGCAACTTTAAAAAAAATTCAATACAGGAAAATTTAATCTAGGTATTAAATGCACAGCTCACAGTAATTTTTTAAATGTTCACTTAAATCTTTTCGGAATGGGAAGCATAAACCGTTTGTAATCAATCAATGGAATATTTAATTTAAGAAACAACTAAACTAATTTTAAATTCTCAATTTCCATTCACAAATTCATTTTAATGAGAACAAACACTGATTATCGAGCTTTAAACGATTCCATTATTCGTTTCGTTTACTTGCTTTTAAGCTTTGTAGCAACGTTTAAAAAAATTCCCATACAGGAAAATGTAATCTAATCTAATAAATGCACAGCTCACAGTATTTTTTTCAAATGTTCATTTAAATCTTTTCTTAGAAAAGTTTTCTAAACAAAAAAATTATTTTTGGTTGTTATTGTTGTTACATTTCGGAATGGGAAGCATAAACCGTTTGTAATCAATCAATGGAATATTTAATTTAAGAAACAACTAAACTAATTTTAAATTCTCAATTTCCATTCACAAATTCATTATTCTTATTTTTGTTGAAATTAAATATGACCGGCTAATACAATATAACATGACTATTTTTTACCTCGCAGTGAATACTACTATTATTTTTTTGCAAAACAATAATTGAAGTTATTATTATTAAGTATCTTTATAAATTAAAAAGTTACACAATACGAATTAAATGGAGCAAAACTGAATAAAAAAAACTGGACTAAGAGCTAATTGAACAAATCGAAAACAATTTTATACTGTGCATTACATTAAATATCGATTAGGTACAGGTATTTTTATACGCCAAAACTGGGAGAGTTTTTTTCTGGTTTTTATACATTTTATGAAAAACGTTTT
>JAANSP010002243.1:0-13230 GCA_036850745.1 Homidia socia | reverse complement strand
AAAAAAAAATTATTCCTACGTTTGTATCATGTATATATCCTGTTCCACTATTTATAATAATGATAAATAATGATTTTCATTGTCTCTCGCAAAGTTTCCTCGTGTTTTCATGATTGATTGACAGAACTGACACCAAGCATTCATTAAAGGAGCATCTAATCAAACTTTTCATGCTTGCTTTTCTCTCCTTCAAACTGACAATTGACCTTGTCCATCCACACCAAAAACATGAACATGAGGCTAGCAACTTTTAAAAAAATGCAACGGACAGTTCTACGCTGCCTACAATTATTATATGCAAACCCAAATCAATTTCATGCCATGAATCACAATCCAAAAGCTGATTGATACCCAAATCAGTCCGAGCATAATAATAATATGTACCTAGATCAATACGAGAAGGATATAATACGACTCACCACCACCACTCTTGTGTTTTCTTGACAAGAATTAAATTTACGCTTTTGAATTGGTGAGGAATGCCATTATAATAATCCCTGGACCTACCCTATCTACTTTTAATTTACAATTTTACAGTTTCTCTTTTGTATATTCGTAATAAGCAATTTTTTTTACTGATCTATCTACTGATACCCCAAAAGTTGTATAGTGATAATAATAACAATACACAAACACGACGTTATCCTGTTTTTTATTATAAAAATTAGTGTTTTATTTTTTTCTTTCATGTTTCTATTCATCTCAGCTCTCTCGGTTTTGTTTTTTGGTCTGGTCTGTGGAATTATATATAATATTGTGTATATATAATGTATACATATATTTATGAACAAACGATCAAGAAAAATGTGTACAGGTTAGCTTTTTTTCTTTTTTTGAAAAGTTGGTAGTCTCTACAGTTCTCTCGTTTTGAAATTAATTCTTTTTTTCCTCATAAATTGACGTACCCAAAAATACACAGAACAATATTATCTTTTTTAAAAGCATTTTCTCTTTCCTTTTCACATACGTTATATTATTTTTTATGATGGTATTATACGCACACTTATTTTACAGACAATAACAACCTAACATGACGAGTGAATGACGGGTTTACTTAATACGACAAACTGCTGATGAACAATGAAATGCGCTATTTTTATATTGAAGATCGCATAATATAGAATATTTTTCAAATGTATAAACATTCCTTACAATGATAAACCTTGTTAATTTCACAACAAAAACTTTTCTTTGGCAATTTGCTGTAATGAAGACAAGTCTATATATTTCAGACAGGTTCTTTGAAAGTCTAGAATAAAAATCCCTTACGAATATTTACGAATATTCACGAATCAACGAAAAAAAGTCTAGATTATAGTATAAAAACTAGACAAAACTCTAATATGACACAGTTGTTTAATAACAGAATAATGCAACTTGTTTAATAAATACGTGTTTCATCCAAACAGTCATGTTTCACAGTACCCCAAAAAATATTGTTTCTTTTTTGTCCTTGTTTTGGATCAAAACTTGGCCATGCTTTCGTTTCATACAAAATTATTGAATGTCAAAAGTTGCGTGAATAGAAAAAAGGAGAGTATAAGGTTTGTGTTGTACGCGAGATGACCATGTATACTTGTGTATAATTTTATTTTTTAGAGTAAATAGAAATTTTGTATATTTTGTATCAACGTGTTCTGGAGAGAAAAACCAGAACGAGATATTTTTTTAGTTAAGCCTGGCTATTTTTTCCTTTCTTCTTCTAAAAATGCAATGCAACCGGTGTTTTGAGGCACTCTACCGCGTAATTACAATATTTTCGTTTACGTCTCATTCAAACAATGCTAGTGTGAAAACTGTTTATAAAATAATAATATTGATGACAAGAAACTTTTAAAAATGTGAATATTACTCTCTCTTTTAAAAATCTTTTTCATCTAGAAAATTGCAAACCTTTTAAAATTTTTGTACCATGTTACCGATGAATCGATTGATATTAAAAATGTTTTATCAATATAATCATAGAAATTTTAGTCTACACAAGCGTTCCAAGTTCATTACACTTTTTTCACATTTAACTGTCCAAAAACGTTTTCCCCAAAGATTTTTATAGATTGAATAAAGGAGCTTCAAAATATTTTTGGTAAAAAATACAACGCAATTATGATAAAATAACACGGGATATCTGACTAACTACTTAAGCCTTAAACATGATGGTGATTGCTTTGTCTTTAGAAAGGTGCAAAATTAAGTTTGGACTAGCTATAGATTTTGGTTTTGAACAAAAACGGGATACCACTATATGCCCATTTTAATGAGCTAGAAATAATTAAAGTATATCTACTGGCAAAGTGAATAGTTTGACTGGTGATTATGATAATGACGAATTATAGTATAACTCGTCGTAAATCAATTAGGAACTGGTTTACTAAAAATAATGGAATTAAATCGAAATTTACAAGTATATCTACTGGCAAAGTGAATAGTTTGACTGGTGATTATGATAATGACGAATTATAGTATAACTCGTCGTAAATCAATTAGGAACTGGTTTACTAAAAAATAATGGAATTAAATCGAAATGAATGACTGGATATATGGTATGATGATGGGTGCGGTGTGAAATGTGGTAAAAGTCTGCTATAATACAAAATTGCTATAAATATAATTTAAAGGGTTTTACAAGCTCCTTTTGCTCATGTAAAATCTGCTGTGTGAGAAGAATGGCAACTCGCAGTTGTTTTTTTTTTGGAGGAAAATAGTCATAATAAATTACAATTTTTTTCACCCTCCTCCCCTGGACAAAATCTATTGTTTTAGCAGATTTCCCCCCCCCGTTCCTTAAAAATTTCAATAAATGAATGACTGGATACATGGTATGATGATGGGTGCGGTGTGAAATGTGGTAAAAGTCTGCTTTAATACAAAATTGCTATAAATATAAATTAAGGGGTTTTACAAGCTCCTTTTGCTCATGTAAAATCTGCTGTGTGAGAAGAATGACGACTCGCAGTTGTTTTTTGGAGGCAAAAAATTCATAATAAATTACAATTTTTTTCACCTTCCTCCCCTGGACAAAATCTATTGTTTTAGCAGATTTTTTCCACCCCGTTTCTTAAAAATTTCAACAACCCGATATGTAACATTTAAATATACATATATTCTATGGTTTTATATATGTATTAATAATAATAATATAACTTTTTGCCGATACCCTACTAATATAGATAATATGCTCCTAACAGATAAATACAAGAGGATACCTCATCTCTCTTCTAGCCAAACAAAATATTGATCATGATGAATAGACGATGACGTTTGGTGCGCACTCGGAAAAAAAGTAAAATACAAATATGTAGTTTTTTAAAATGTTTTGCCACGGNTAAATACAAGAGGATACCTCATCTCTCTTCTAGCCAAACAAAATATTGATCATGATGAATAGACGATGACGTTTGGTGCGCACTCAGAAAAAAAGTAAAATACAAATATGTAGTTTTTTAAAATGTTTTGCCACGGTATATCAGTCCTCCTAATAATGTATATGCATATTATCAGTATGCGTTAAATATTTCTATCTATAGATGCATTTTTCCAGCATATCCATACGCCTATGTATACACTTATCATTTTACAACCTACATGTTATCATTGGCCACTATAAGATAAGATGATCATTTTATGTACCTGTATCATCGTAATAATTATAATTTATTTTAATAATAACTTACTTTCTCCATCTTTTTTGATTACATGTGCTAAACAGTGCGGTCGCCTTGATTTGATTCTACTTAACTGATTGATTTATGCGTGGTTTTTTTACTTTAGCAAATTAAAGGAAAGAAAATCATTCTTCTTACCATGTCGCATCATCGTATGCCGTCCGTAAGCTTTAGCTTTTTTCCTGCTGCTGAGTGTCAAGTTGTAAATTTATTACGATTTATAACGGTAACCGTATTGAATGTACAAATACAATATTATTATATACTTTTTACCATCAATTTTTTTGTATGATACGATATTTTTTAGCGGAAGGAAAGCACGGATGCTGAAATGTTTTCATTTTTTCATGTACGCATTTACGTACCAACGAATTACATTTTTTATAATAATATTCATATTAAAACTTTATGCTTTGCTTTTTTTTACTTATTTTGTTTTTGAATGAAACACTTTTGATCACTTTTTGACTGAAGTATATCATCAACTGTTGTAATGATACACAACGCAGCACAAACCATAATTTTTTTGATACCTTTTTATAATAATTATACTCGTGTGTGTACTTTTAGCTATTTTTTTTATAAAGAATTGATTTTTTTGTCAAGAAAAACAAATTTTTCTTTTTCATTTTTTGTGTCACATGAGAACCCTGATTTCTTTCATTGTTTTTGCCACAATAATAAGAATATATATTTAATAATATATTTACACATTCTATTTCTTTAGTAGAGCAGCAGTAATTAAACGTTATAATAATAATACGGTAAATAGCGCAGTGTACCACTTTCTGTCAGTACTTTTTTATGTAAGCCTATCGTTTTCTTGTATAGCAATAATAATTGTTATTTTTATATCTATTTCCTTTTCTTCTTGACAAGCTATACTTTTTTTGGCAATTTACGTTAATACGAGAAAATAAAAATTGTGCCTATAAAAAATTCTCCTCGTTTTCCAAATGTGCTACGTGTATTGTATATTATTGTAGAGGTATACAAAGTAAGTGTGCATTTTTTCTCTTCTTCTTCTTCTTCTTCTATAACAATCATATATAGAAAATACCAATAAAGTGTAATAAAAATGTAACGGTTTGTATGATGATGCATTGCATTTTAAACATATAAATACAAAGTTTTTTTTCACGATATACAAACTTTCACGATAAATATATATAATTAAGTATATAACAATAACAGTAATGGTATGATGATGTGGATGTAACAATAAAAATGCTTATTGTAGGAGACACAGATAGACAGATGATGAACATACACTCAATCTAAACCGCTATGTAAGAATAATCATTAGAATACATACACATAATAATAATAAATATATATTAATGTAATAATAATAATAGCATGTATTGTGGTAACACTAAATTCAAACTGTTCAAGAATGACGAAGAATTTCACCATAATAATAATAATGTGTAATAAATCTGTAAACATATAGCATTTATAAATATATAGAAATTATGTACGTACATACGTGCAAAAAACACAGAGAACTTTTGAAGTAGCGGCAACAGCAGCACAGCATCATCAGCAGCAACGATTAACAAGGACGAAGACATGGACAACGAACGAACGAACTGATGACACAATTATATATTTTTTTGGGGGGAAATGAACTAAGGGATATCATTCATTAATTAACGAGAACGAGCACAGTACACAAACTTTCACAGATATAAAAAAATATATAAAGGACAATCACATATTTTTTTGTTTTCTCTTGAACTGGGAAAAGCACACTGGAGGAAAATTTTTAAGGAAATTAAAAAGTGTTTGTGAAAGGAAGAGGAAGGAAATTCATAAGGAGCAAAAAACTCTGAAAGGAAAAAAGCGATTGTCAAGTCTGTTTTGAACTGATTTTATTTTTTGAAAAAAAAGTTTTTCTTCTTGTTTTTGTAATTTTAAAAAAATCTGCTTGGCTTGATACAAAGTTTTTTTTAATTTCTCACAGAGCGAGCGAGGAGCGAAGGAACAACAACGAGCGGAAGTAGCAAAATATGAGTAGGATGAGGTGCACTGCAACTTGCAGCAGAGAAGAGAGAGACACAGAGAGAGAGGAAGAAGAAAATGATCTGATCTGATGCAAAAGGTGATCATCTCATCATCATCAACATCCCTACTACACACAGACTGACACTGAAAAACACAAGCAAAAAACAGAGAGTACCATTAATACAACATACATTTATAGTAAAAATACGATAAAAATACAAAATATACAACATGAACATGGAACAGTGGTGTTGTAGTTTCTTCTTTTCTAACTTTGTTTTGTACAAAAAATACAACTTTTTTGATTTTTTAGTTAGTAGTATTAATAATAAGTTACTAATGTATATTGTCATTGTAATACAACAGTAGAAGTTTAAACATACATAAAGAATGTGTAAAAATGCACAGGTAATATTTTTTAATTAATAATAATAATGATGTCGTATTTTATAAATAACAACGATAAGGTATAGAGTGACTGTGGTTGGTGGATTTTTTGTAAAGTTGTAACACAAAAAAATAAACAAGAAATGCGCTACACCATTATGATAATAAAGTTTGCGGGTAGATCGGATAATATTCAAAAGAGAAAAGAATATACATATATCGTCATCAAGTATTTAAAAAAGCAGTGACGTAAATGGATTTTAGCAATGTACTTGTATAGAAAAAACTGGAAACGTTGCTTGTAAAAATATTTCGTTCAAAAGAAATTATAATACTGTTGCAAATGGAAGAAAATTGAAATACTATGTTTACCTGTCATGTGATACTGGAAAATAATATGGAAAAAATTCAACTACGAATGACTTACGTACAATAATAACAACAACAACAACCTTATTTATGTGTAGGTGGTATAAAAAATTGTTGGTAAAATTTCTGTAACTATAATAATGTTGAGTACTTTACTTTGGACATAAACAACAGATAAGCCCCATATAACCCATAAAAATATATATATTATTATAGTGCATTATTATTAGACCGAGCATTCAAACTTGAAAAAACAACAAGAAAGCATTGCATTTTAATGTTCTCTCCGTATCTTGCCATTTCAAGATAGGATATTAGGTAGGTGGTGTGGTATGTCTCAAAAATGTTGCCATTTTATATGCATTTAATTGAATGAGCATAACAATAATATAATTAAGTAGCAGGAGGGCATGCTTGCTTGCAGCTATTATTATTTTTTATGTACATTCTCGTAAATCATCATGACATGACACTGTTCATTTAAAAACGAAAATTTGACTTGATAATAATAATGATGATGGTGAACCTTGCTTTTAGTGTAAGGTCACCATTTTACTTTTATTACTCTACAGTAATAATAATAATTATGTTTCAAGATGCAAAATAATGATTTGCTTATGATAAGGTATATGCGATACTTTTTCAATTATTTTTATGTAATATTATATGGATGGTGGTTATCAATCTTTTCACGTACGTATATAATATGTAATTATAAACCTTGCTTTTTGTTTCGACTTTTTGAGCCCGTGTTACAAAAAAGCTTTGATGTAAGTATGTGTAGTATGCCCTTGTGTAGCAACAGGCTATTATAACATCGTCACTGCTAAAGTTTAAATGTAGCTCTAAAATTGACGTGTGTTTCTGTTTCTTAAGTAGTCTGTCTCTACATAGAAATTCGACAAAATAAGTATAAAGTTTTTATCATCACAATCACAGCCTATTTTCTCAAATTGTCCTGTATTTCCCTTATTCGGTACGTGCGTACACCTGCAGTATGTAATAATGTGACTCAATACCATGAAGAAAGTAAGTAAATCTAGAAATGTAATTGCCCTAATACGTAGTAGTAATAATATCTTTGAATGAAATATACGATTTTGAAAGTTTAATGAATTCTCCATCATCCTATTTTTCTTCTACCTGACTAGACTGCAGGTTCATCAAAGACGAAAAGATCAAAGATGGGAGAACGAAAAATATAAAGAGATGACAAACTTTGGTAACGAAAATGACTATTTATTCTGAGAACAAACGTTTTTCTTATAATAATAATAATGCATGTACATAAGTAGTTTAAAGATGGGAGAACGAAAAAATATAAAGAGATGACAAACTTTGGTAACGAAAATGACTATTTATTCTGAGAACAAACGTTTTTCTTATAATAATAATATGTATGTACATAAGTAGTTATTTTTGGCACTTGCTCAACAGAGTTGGTTCCCTATTATATTTTTGTAACAGGTGAACTACAAACGTCAACAAAGAGAACACATAATTGAAATAATAATACAACTAACTAACAAACACTAGCAAAGTTAAATGAATTTTAAAGCAAATAGAGTGTATTAACAAAATCTATCATAAATTTAAATTATTTACCAAGAGTTATTTCATTTATAAAGCATTTTTTCCTAAAACGAGAAACAAAGCCTGTATAAATTTTAGTGGTAATTTTTATGGTTGATCAAAAAAAATCCCATCCTCCTTGGCCAAATTATTCATTTGCCACTCATTTTTGTCTCGTAGTCGTTCTCTTTACGATGATGGTTGCATTTTGAAAGAGTTTTATATCAGAAGAATAGTTGAATGTTTGACACAGACAGAATAATTGTTTTTAAATATACTGACTTGTTATAAGTGTTCCTTTTAAATAAATATTATATATTTCTGTACGTATCATCAAGTGTAACAAGTTCGCAGCCTTTAGATTTTGTACGTAAACAGTACCAAGTTCAACTGTTAAATAATATTTTTTAAAGATTTAATAATAATAACAACAAACATAATGTACATATATTATCTACACATTCCCGTCCGAGAATGCTACATAAATTAGATAATATATATTATTATTATGGCCCAAAGTACGTTCCAAGTTTCGTACAAATTAATAAGTAGTAATAATAATTCGTATCTTTTTTATATAAGTAACCTTTTTAAAGTATATTTTATGTTAGTTATGTTTGTATGCAGGCGCACAGTAATAATAATATTTTTATACCATAAAGTATTTCATTTTGATAATTGGCAAGAATATTGTTTCCATTTTATCTTTTTTTCTCTAGTAAATATGTACTGTACTACTTTTGTATAAAGTAAATGCAATTAGTTCACAACAACTCGACTCTACTCAGTTATTATTATCATGGATGATTTTTGATTTTACCCCAGAGAAAGAGAGAGCAGAACATGGTGAATGAATATCATATCATTTTTTGAAAAGTTTTCTTATAGTTTGTAAACTTTAGACCATGTTTTTAAGTAGTACGTTTTGTACATAAAAAAGATAAAAAGTTGTCAATGTCGAGTTTATATAGATTGTGATGATGATAAGATTTAGTAGATATTTTATAGTAAATAGTAGTAGTGGCGTAAATATGTAAAGTATTCCCTTTTGTGTGTACGTATAATTTATTTATTTCTCTATATTTAATTTATAATAAAGTATTTAAGGCTACTAGGAAGAAAGATAGATAGAGAGACACGAATATTTATTTATATTTTATTATTTGGCTTACGAGTAAGTTCCACTGGATCGATCCTCCTCGTCATCATGATCATCACAAGAGAAAAATTCGTCCTTTTGTATAGTAAATATAGTTTATTTAGATACATTGTCTCTGTTGTAACCGTACTGGATTTCGGAAACTGGTCCAGTTGATGATTTTATGATGATAAATTTAAACGAAAAATGTAGGTTTAGCTCCATCTGGTCCGTTCATGGTCCATTCTCCAATGAAGAAGTAGTGTAAATTCATGATAGTAACAATAAAAATCGACTACGTCCAAATTTTCTTGAAAAGTTGCTCCTTTTTTGTGCCATGTCCTGTTGTAGTCACTGATTCTCTTTTTTTCTGCACTAAGTATACTGTGTTTTGTATTTTACTCGACGGAAATGAAAAAAATGACGACGAAAATTGACTACAAACACATAATGACTATGTTTGGTGTGTTTTTTGTGTTCTGACAAACTTAAAAAAAAAGAAACAGAGATATCCTTAAAGTCTACTTGGTTTGGTAAATATTTTTTGCTGATAATAATGACAATCATCATCATCATTTTGGTATGTGTGTGAGAACGAAGCTTCTGCTGCCAGCTATCAACTAGTTTATTATTTTTTTGCAGAGGTTGAATTGAAGAGAAAAAATAAATGTATTGATTCCCATTTTTGTTTCGGTTGCTTGCTTTCTTTTTTTCTCGCATTAAAGACGATGTTGTTGATAGCGAAGCAACAGAGGTAACACTCAATAGGGTTTTGCAGCGTCTTTGGATTTGGACCGCTTCAATTGGACTTTTAAACGCTTCACTCCGACCTGGAAGCCATTCATCGCCTGAATTGCCATCTGTGCCGATAGTTGATTGTCAAAGGAAACAAAACCTGGAGCAGAGGGAAAAGAAGAGAATCAGAGTGAAAGTGAGCGGATGAGCACAACAAGAACACCTGGTGCTTGCCAAGCAATATTCCCATGAGAGAGAAACTGCTTGTTCCTATTACTATTATTATTATATATTTTTCTAGATCATCATCATGAATGAATAGAGTTTCAAAGTAGATATGTAAGCATTATCATTATTATTATTAAGGGAAATGGGTTCCTCATTCCTGGATTTTCTCAAATGGAGAGATAATCTGTTTGCCAGAGAACAGGCAAGAACTGTCTAGCAGGATATTTACTTGGGTTGATGATGATCATCATCGTGGGACAATGAGAAAGGGATAAAGAAACCGAGTTTGCTTCTGCTTACCGAAACATTTGGAAAGATTGGTTTGCTTGTCAATGAATACTTTGGCGGATAGCACGGTCCCGAAAGAGATGAACATTTGTGCCAGCTCAGCATCTCCGCATTCGGGAGGTAGATGATATATGAAAAGATTGCAACCTTCTGGACCCTCCGCCTGGTTTTCAGAAAGATAAATAGAAGAAAAATACTGTAAAAAAGTAGAGACTCCCACAAGTTACAAAATTATCTTTTTTAAGGCGCATTATTATTATAAAATGTATCCAGCACAGTCAAATATTCAACTTTTTACATCTACACAAGCATAATAATAGTATGTATTAATAAAGTATTAGAGAGAGAAAAAAAAGTTTTGTGGGTTAACGTACACGAACCTGTTTGGTGTTCACAGCCGTGGTGCGGAGTCCATGATATGAGGTGAGTCCTATAATCAGCAAAGCAAATAGACAAAATGTTCAAGAGTTGTGTTTTGTTGCTTTAAAATTTATGCACACGCCTATACTTGTTTAAAATACAAATTCAACAGATACACACACTCAAGTATAGAGTAAGTAGTACACAAGTAAAACACATAAAAACATTTATAAAATGTATAAAAATACAGCAATATTTTGTGCACTTAAAAATAAATTTATTTTTTACTAGTAGTAGTATTCCCTGAATAAATTCAAAACTTTCACTTGTATTTACAACTTTTATATAAAACCTGCAAGTGAGCTTAATTTTTTTTGAACAAGTAAATGCAAGACAATAGGTTATGGAGTTGAGAGAGAGAGAATTTATAGTTAAGTTTGTATGTACTTTTTAATGGTTTTGGGAGCACACCTGACTGAAGTCCATTGCCTGTTAGGTTGGCAACTGAATTTCCTGATCCCACCGAACTTCCGCTAGCACCTGTGTATTCGGGCGAGTTAATCGAAGAAACTGTTTAAGAATTAGAATTCAATATTTTGCATACAGTTCAAATTGCATTATGGAAAGCCCCATGTCCCAATCCAAAATACTTTTGTGGGCAGTTTAAAATATAGCCATTCCAAAAATTACCAATCTTTTCTTTTACTACTTTTCAATTTAACATGGTCGGACAAAACAGTATAAAACTACATTGGGATAAAAAGAACTTGTGCCACTAATCAAATTACAATGTGTATTTTAGCGACTAACTTTATCAAGCACCCGAAAATTGCAAAAAAAAAACATTTTAGTCAGACCCATGAACACTATATATATTGTTAGTTTGTGGCGAGGCAAAATATGATGATAGCTGACTCAACAAAATTTTCGAGTACTGCAAAATTAAATTAGGTGTATTCCTACCCAAAAATCGTTGTCAGTTTGCATTTTGCTAATTTTCTACGCTTACGAGAAACTGGAATCAGTTATGCAAAAAACATTTACTGTACAAAAAAGCTCGTGAAAAGCAGCAATATATATTTATACAAAAAAGGCAAACCAAAATATTAGATGTAACAAAAATACGAATAAGGATAGTAGATGTACGTATATACAAAGATAAACTACACATATTTTACATGAAAAGCAAGCAACGGATGTAAAAATTACAAAAAAGTCCCTCTTCGACTTTACCTGTCGGAGAAAGCGAGGAATTGCCAAGAGCGGCCAAAGTGTGCAAGTTCTGTATAAAATTACTAAAAAGTCCCTCTTCGACTTTACCTGTCGGAGAAAGCGAGGAATTGCCAAGAGCGGCCAAAGTGTGCAAGTTCTGTACAGTCAACGAATGTGGAGATTGAGTGACACCGGAAAGTAGGCCAGTTAGCGTGGCCAAGTCAGCAGCGTTTGTGGTAGCAGAGAGATGGGCCGAGCCCAGAGTAGGAAGTCCTGTTGCGCTTGTGGACCCTAATCCTCCAATCCCTGTGATGCCCCTGTACACCCAAAGGACTCAACTGGGGAAAGAAACCACTTTGGGAAGTGGGTTGCTGCTGCTGCAGTTGATGATGCAAAATCTACAAGAAAATTTTATTTAAAAAAATTTAGATCGAGATCGAAATACATATATATTATCAAATCACCCCGTCAAGCGACTTGCATGTTTTTTTCTGTAATTTTCACTTACGGCAGAGTAATACTGTTGTTGCACCGGGTTGATTGTCGATGAGCTCAGTGTGCTCAGCAGATTTGCCGGATTGCTCACCATTTGGCTTTGTCGCTTCTGATCCTTGTCCTTTGGAGTGTCTGCAAATTTAACCACGATTGGCGAAGAGCAACCCTACAGCAACAAAAACCCGTCATGTTAACGAACATTCTACATAAATATTTTTAATTTTTAAAACCATGTAAAACATTTGATTTTTTTCCAAATCACTCCATCTAACACGCACTGGAAGCAAATCTAAATTGCCTACTATGCTATAAAAAACGGGTTCGTTCAGAACAACGGTTTTCGTTTCTCCACGAAAAAAAATAATTGAATAAAAAACAATCACCACCAGTAAAGTAGACTAAAATGTAAGGAAAACAAAAAATAAATATTAATTGGAAAGTTAAAACACACGTTTTATAGCAACAACGTTTTTTCTTCAACAAAAGCCATTGTTGCACTTTTTGCATAATGCACACGCATACGAATTTGCACAAGGAAATTTATGTAATGATAACAAGAAAACAAAAACTAAAATGTTTTAGTATTAGTGATGTGTATGCGGCGTTATATATACGAGGATAACCATAAGTAGCCGACTATATTTAAAAACTATATTATTTTTTTCTGCGTGTCAACGTCAGTCATCAACGTGATATGACAAATGGGAAAAGGACAGAAAATATATATAAATATATATAATATAAAGAAAGAGAACACAAAATCTACACGAACAATCA
>JAANSP010002242.1:0-13239 GCA_036850745.1 Homidia socia | reverse complement strand
GGCAGGGTGAAAGGGAATAAAGTTAGGTTCCGCCATTGAGAAAAAAAGTACACTACAAGCCTATAACTACAATGCGCCCAACGAAAACAAAAAAGTTATCAGAAACGTATGTGTTTTATGTGTGTCTATTTTTCTTTGAAAGAGATCCAATAACTGGCCAATCCCACAAGAATTGTTGATTTTCTCCTTTTTTCTGCTTTTCCTAGTATTGTCTCGTCTATTATTTATTACCTTAAAGCAGAGGGGCGGCGTAAGAGCCAAAAGCAACAAGAGCACCAAGAACTATAATAAAAAATAGCACAGTAAGTTTGCTTTCCTGCTGCAGCTTCTCCCGATTACCAATACAGACCCACGCAGATCCAATTGATCCAAACTATACAACCTTCGTCATCCGCAGCAAAGAAAAAAATCCAAATCGGCCGACTAAAAAATCGGAATATTTTCTCAGAGAGTACTACTGTTGTAGACAGTCAGGAAAAGCTGTTGTTTGTTTGCTCGCGAATGCACGCAACCTAAGTTGTGAAAGTTATTTGGCATTAGATTAGGTTGTTATTGATGATGATAATGTGTTTGAACATATCACTGAATTTTTTTTGTTTTGCTTTTAGACAAGTGTAGAGGAAAAGGGAAAAAAATCAGGAAAGAGAGAGAGGAAGGGAATAATATTTCAATGATGATTTCCTTTGTAGCATCAACGCAGCGGCTGGTGTGTATGATGGCGGTAGATAGATTTACTCAGCAACGCCTATGCATTTTCCTCTCTCGATTCGTTTTTTTCTTACAGGTTGGCTTCGGTGCTGTTTACTCTCTTGTATGCAAATTGTGCGGCGGAAACGAAAAAGAGAGAAATGCTGCCTTTTCTTTATTATTATTATTTTGGTTCTCTCCTTGCTTTGATTCTGCCTACGTATTGGTAAGTACAGGGTACAGCGAATAGTTTTTTTTAGAATGACATCTTGTCTTTTTCTTCAGTAGATCTCAGTAGCTACATGAATCATAAACCACTGCTACCGACTTTGCAGCTTTGATAGCACTACACTATTTTTTCTCCTTTGAAGATGTTGGCAATGTTGATGACGACCAAGACGACGAAGATGACAAGCGGAAAATGCTGCTGGTTGTTGTAAGATGTATGTATATAGTTTATTCTATTTCTCTCATATATTCTTCCTTTTTCCTTTCTTTTCTCTCCTCCTTGTAGACAGTGCACTAGTACCTTTCTTCCAGTCAGTTGCACTCCTTTTCCTCTGCCCGTTTTCTCAGCTAATGTGTGTATTTTTCTAGTTTATTTATTGTATTAAGCAACAACATTTTTCGGTGTGTATGTTGCTCTTAGGTCATTCTCTGCTGCTATCATTTAGGAGAAAAAGATGAAGAAGAACAAGATATGGTTTCCGACTTTCTGTTTTCTCCTGTCGTGACACTGGCAGCAGCAGTCTACTGGTATAGTTGCTTTGCTTTTTCTTGCTACTACAGTGAACCATGTAGAGTAAAACGGGGGAAAATGTAAATAGCGTTTATTTTTTAAACAGGACTTTTGTCCACTTTTTGCATCCAATTTAACGCAAAGATGATGATAATACTGTTTGTCATGCGGGCTATATTATTCGGGAATAAAATCTCCAAACAAGATATCAAGAATAAAATGTAAATTTTCTGTAAGCTATACAACTTTTTATCTTTTTGCTCTTTTGCACAAAAACATACACACACAGAGAGAGNAGCTATACAACTTTTTATCTTTTTGCTCTTTTGCACAAAAACATACACACACAGAGAGAGATAGCACAACAACAGCAAAAAAGAAAGTTTGAAAAGTAAAAGAGCAACGAGAAAAGGGCACCTGAGAGAAATATCAGATGTTTTATTCCTTTTTTCTTCTTCTCGACACCAGCACTAGCACCAACACACTGACTAGATATACTGGCAACGACTGAGCACAAAATGTTACCTGGTCTCTAGTAGCAGAGCCTTTTTACTCTGAACATTTCTCTCTCTCTCTCTCGCTCTCTCGTCCCTCTACTTTCTATTACTATCACCACCACTAGACCTTTTACCACCTTCCTTTTTCTCTCTACTAAAATCTTCTCTCTAGCTTGCTGTACATGCAGCTATACCACTACCATTCCACTACTGAACAGGAGAAAATGATGACTGCACGAAGAATAACATGTCTGTTGAAGAAAAACTCTCTGCTCGTATTGTACCTACAACTCTGATCACCATGATTTTCCCTTGTGTTACGGCTTATATATTTTACTCTGCCTTTTTCTCCCAGTCAGTCGTCAGCCAAGCCAACAACCTGCCTGCTGCCCCATCTTCCACTTCTTCCCATTCTGCTACGCCACTGCAACATTTATATTTTTTGTCTGTTTCTCTTCGGTGTGTATGTTGGCAATGAATTCAGTAGACCTCCTAAAAACCCAGTATTACCGCCACTACTACTATATCCTCCTCACTCTTCTTCTTATGATACTATAAGGTTTCTTTTTCTCCCAGTCAGTCGTCAGCCAAGCCAACAACCTGCCTGCTGCCCCATCTTCCACTTCTTCCCATTCTGCTACGCCACTGCAACATTTATATTTTTGTCTGTTTCTCTTCGGTGTGTATGTTGGCAATGAATTCAGTAGACCTCCTAAAAACCCAGTATTACCGCCACTATTACTATATCCTCCTCACTCTTCTTCTTATGATACTATAAGGTTAATCGAATTCATATTTACTCTTGCTATATTATTACTAGCACAGCTATTATGATCATTCCTTAATAGGTATACATCATAATATTGTATGTATAGCCCAGCGTCGGTGGTCGCTCGCTCTCCGGAAAATTTTGAATTGGAATCCTTCAAACACACATTTTCGCTCTGAGCATTCTCGTCCATGTTGCTGTTGTTGTTGCTGCTGCTGCTGCTTCCATACTACTCCATGCATGTAACATGGCTAATACCGCCACTATTTACTCTTAACACTTTATATATACATGAGTTTACTTACACACACACAAAATAATATGCTGCTGCTTGAAAGAATCTTTCCATTTTTTAAAGAAAGAAAGTAAGAACAGGTTTCTCAGAGACGTGGAAAGGAGCGGTAGTAAAATAAATACACACTTTATATGGGAAAAAATCCCGTCTCAACTACATGCATTATAAATGAATATCCTTATTATTTTAATATGCACATAATATCCTTACATGTTCTCCGTGAAAGAGAAAGTGAGGTGTAGTTCCTAAATGTGAAAAAGTTTACAACTTGGAAAAGCAATGAGAGAGTACACTTTATGCACATCAGGTTTACTATAAAAATACTTACGTTTCTTCCTTCCTTCTTTCCCCTTTTCTCTTTGAGAAAAAAATGCATTTGATACATATAATAATAATAGGTCCTTCTACTTTCTACACAAATGGGTATATGTACATATACATGTCTACATGTTTCCTTTCATTTATTTTCCCATAACGTATAAAAGGCAAGAGTAAAGTGTGTGCGGCTGGCTGACTACTAAAATTGGCACATCGGCTACATTTCGGAAAGTCGGAACAAGAATTCGTGTGATTGCTTGCCTGCTTGCTTGATTCTTTCCTTTTTTCCTTTTCTTAGTATCAAAATCCTTTTTTTTCTCTGCTGTGCATAATACATGGAGTATATACTCCAGCTACTTGTGAAAACCGCGACTTAACTTTATTTCTAACTTAAGACAGGAAAAGTAAGTGGTAAAATAGAGTACGGGATGGATAATGGGACAGATTACAATGTAGTACAAGGAGATGTATGCATCTGCCAATGATGTTGTATGCACAGATATTGCAAAATTATTTCAAGTTAGAGCTGGACACGCAGAGAGAACAAAATAAAGAGCACATATAAAAAGTGTTAAATGTGTGTAATGAAACTATACTGCAAAGTGATTTTTAAAAGTTACATGCCCTTTACAAATCATTTAATTAAGGCCTTTAGTCATTGAGGTAATTGTGGCCGGTATTAAATTAAATATTTGGTGAGGAAACTGGCATCATAAGAGCTTGAGACATTTATCATCATCATCGCGGCAAGCCAAAGAAATAAATTATACCGAGAACTCAAAAGTATTTAAATCTCATGTGGCATCATGGCATAAAGAAAGAGAGAGGCTGCTTTGCTTGCCAGTGCATGATCTCCTCCTCCTTCTCCACCACACTACACAGCGTATACTCACGTCTTGAAAAAGTGCGCTGTGTATTTACAAGAAAACTGCCTCCAGCCGTAAAAGCACTATAGTGTAGCAGAGAGAGCGGAGCTTCATGTCTTTTGCAAAAGTATTATTTTTATTAGCAGCAGTGTAGTAGTAAGTAGAGACAGCAGAGGAAGCAGCATCAGAGGCTTGAACACTTTTATTTTCTCTTATAGCATAAATTATTTGTCCTCTTCTTCATGTCTTTTGCAAAGTATTATTTTTATTAGCAGCAGTGTAGTAGTAAGTAGAGACAGCAGAGGAAGCAGCAACAGAGGCTTGAACACTTTTATTTTCTCTTATAGCATAAATTATTTGTCCTCTCTTCTGCTCCGAACCCAACTGCATGCAGCTTTCTTTCTTCAAACTGTTGGAAACAGAAGAGGGACAGTACTGAAATGTGTGCAAGCATATATTTATGTTTCTCCTATTCTTTCTTTTTAGTCTTTTTCTTCAGTTTACATGCACCTGACGCCCGCTGTATACGTTCACAATGTATAATATGCACATATTATGAAAGGAGCACAGAGGATCATATTTTTGTACCTATCTAGTTGACTGCTTTCTTTTGCTTATGAAACGCATTACATAATATTATTATTGAATATTAAAAGGAGCACAGAGGATCATATTTTTGTACCTATCTAGTTGGCTGCTTTCTTTTGCTTATGAAACGCATTACATAATATTATTATTGAATATATTTTTATTGCATATACATGCACAGTGTTTCTTTTGGCTGTTTTTTTCTTTGCATTTTTTGGCAACAAGGATCTAGGCATTACATGCCGTAAACAACAGCATGAAAAAAAGAAAATATATGAGTAGTCAAAAACAAGTAGACATATATTTGTTGTGCTACACTTTGCTTTACGTTTACACGATAAACCAGAAAGAATGAAGCTGAGAACTGCTAGGGAAGAACTTTATTCTTTTCCAAAAATAGTTGTACATTTTTTCTCATCTCCGCTATTCCGTTTTCGGAACAGAAATAGAAAGCTTTTCTCCGTTACTAAAAATGTGAAGAACATGCTGCTGCCTTTGCTGGATGATAGGTTTATATTTTAGTGTGGTGGTGGAGGTGGTGATGATGATGATGCGAGCCAGGATGGTGGAAATGGAAGAAAGAATAGAATTTTACCGTTTTTTCTGCGAGCGTAATGTTTACACTTTTATATAGGTAAGTTGTAAATAAAGTTGCGTACATAGTGCCTTATACTTATACCGCTTATACCTCTCTCTCTATTTGCATTTATTTCTTCATGACGTTAATATGCACACTTGAGTTGTGTGTGTATATATATCCATTGGTGGTTGTATGATGCGAGCCAGGATGGTGGAAATGGAAGAAAGGAGAGAATTTTACCGTTTTTTCTGCGAGCGTAATGTTTACACTTTTATATAGGTAAGTTGTAAATAAAGTTGCGTGCATAGTGCTTTATACTTACATAGACTGTACCTCTCTTTCTATTTGCATTTATTTCTTCATGACGTTAATATGCACACTTGAGTTGTGTGTGTACATATATCCATTGGTGGTTGGTTATACAAGCTTTAACACAAGAATAACAAAGTTCTCGGCCAACCAGACACGTCGCTTTGCTGACAATGTGAATGGAAATTTAGAGGAGGAAGAAGAAGAGCACATTTTGCCGGAACAACCTTTCTCTACTATTCCGCTGGCTTTTTTCTATCATCACTACCGCCACCACCACCGTTTTTTGGTTGTCTTCTCATGGAAGAAAGGAAAGTAAGTAGCATGCATGCATGTAAAAGAGAATTTTTTGCTAAATTTGTAGAGAGCAAGAAAAAAGGACGTTTATTCGGATGCGTGCGATGGCAATGTGATGCGCCTCGGTGGTGGCAGCGGAGTACGGCTCAGGCAAATGATTGAATAATATTGTGCTTATTATACACTTTTTATGTGCAATAATATTCCGTTTTATGGCATGTGCTACCATTTCGTGAGCCTGCATTGGGCACACACTAAAACCAACGTAAAGAGAGAGAGAGATAAAAATACATATAAACGTGTGCGGTGATGAAGATGCGGATGGCAGTAGAAAATTTCGTGTGGTGTATCGAAACGAAGATCACATTCTCGTAGCGACGATAACCCTGTTTGACAGTTGCAGGTTACGGTTATATGTACCTATGTAGATGACAAAATGTATATTCTCCATCTCAAGTGGATAATACTTTGCTTGTGCACGAAACGACTAGAGATGGAGAAAAATAGAACAAATAATTGCATTTATGTCTTTGGAGAAATAAAGGGGAGAAACTTTTGACGAGAAGAGTGCAGTGATGATTACTTGTCTGTGAATTAGGATTAAACTAAAAGTTATGAAATACAAAGATTTACGGGATTTAAGATGGACAGAAACTCTGGCACTACAGCAAACTTAGCCTACACCCTCCATCGATTTTTTTGAATCTTATGACAAATGAATACAAATGTATACCTACTTCATGTAAATTGAATGTAATTTTCAATAGGAAGAGTATATACGTAGCATACCTATTCAAAAATATTTTTTTGCATAATTCTAATAATGACAATAAATAATCATTAACTATTGTACTATAATATGGAGTAAATAAATATGCAGTTGAAATATGTAGGAATAGTGCGAAAGGATGAATTTATAAACAGTTTGTTGAAAACGCGAGATCTGTAAAAGGGAATAGGGTTAAAACTATTTCAAAGAGAAAGTTGGTACATACAAAGCTTAACATTTTTTAATCCTTTGCTAACCTACATTCCTTTCTCACTTACGTTTCACAGCTTTTACCTTGTGAGAAACGCGAGTGACATTCTCAGTTTCATGCTTATATAATAATAACCAGCCAAATGCCATCCCACGCAAAAAGATAACAAAATCCATTGTATACATAATCCCAGTTTGATTTTCCCATTTTACAGAATGTAAAACTAGCCTAAAGTAATATGGTCTTGTGGGCAATGGAGAAATAAGGAGAGTTAAAGCTGTTGTTGTTGTTGTAGCGGCCATCAAATGATCACCTTTTTTATCTGCTTTGTTGTACACTATAGTCATTATTCCATTTCCATTCTTACAAAATAATGCTGTCTTTTAGCGAAAAATAGTTGCTTTATTATGCATATGAAAAGGGAAGGATTGAAACGAAAACCAATTTTCCACCAAGTATTGTTCTATATTCCCAGGAAAATACAATGTGACATTAATGGAATGGTAAAAATGAGAAAAGAAAACCTGTCTCAAGTACCACCACCACCCCCTCCATATACCATCCATCCTCTGCCATTTTATTTTGGGAAAAATCATCCAGACTTCCTATTATACCGTTTTCTATCAGATTTCACAGCGACTTGCGAAATTCCAAGCAGTCAAAAGGAATAAAGGCATGTGTATTCTGAGAAGTACACGACACCATATTTTACATCTATCCATGAACTCACTCGGAGCACAACGTTTCCCCCACCTTTCTCAAATGTTCAACTTGATCTTTCCACCTGGGCATATTCTAGTTTTCCAGCGCTATACGTACTCCTTTTGTTGTTGTTGTTATTGAAGAAGAAAGGTGGAAAGAAGAATGAAATGGAATATGAAATGAAGATAAATAAAGCGTAGATGATGATGACGATGTTTGTCGGTGTCAAGGATGATTACGATAGCTTTTATAGCACTCTCCAATTTCCACTCTCTTTTAATTATACAAGAGATTTACCTATGTAACCTGTGCTGAATGTCAAATTCAATTTTTTTCATGTTCCATAGCGCGATTGTTACGACCAACGCGGAACCACGCAAAAAATCGGAACAAAAATTTAATAGTTTATTTTGCAGTTTCATATCAACATAAAAATGAGGAGCATTATGATAGCTTCCAACTATCATTAAATGTCTTCAGGAGATTTATAATTATATGAATAATTATTATATTGGTGGTGTGAAATAAGATAAAGCAATAAATTTTAAAGTCTCTCATCCAGAACACTCTTAAATAAATGTATTCCATAAATTTACACGTGGCACAGTGAGCTGAATAGGTATACACATGTACATTGTTTTTTGGCTTACAGTCAAAAATGTAAGTGCAAATACTTGAATCAATTACAAGTGGTGTTTCGAAATTTTGTTTTAATTACCTATTATAATTATTAAAGTTTTAACCCATAAATCAATTGTCATTTTAATGAGCAACTAATTCTTTGTTACCCCACATGAAATCAATTCTCTAATTAGAGATAATTGAAATAACAAATACAATAAATCGACATTTAAAGCTATGGATTACTTGGTAAAGTCCAAAAGTTTGCACTTCTTATCCACTTGGATGATAATATGATCAAATTTTTGAAATGCGTGTCATCAGCCAAAAATTCATTTAGTCAACATTGTTTTTCATCACCCTACACCGTCCTACGCATTTATCCAGTTTGACATACCAGCATAATAGAAATAGTATCTCAGATAAAATGCAAGCACTTGATATTTTATTGACACGACAGTGATGAGAATGATGATAACCACGCTGCCTGCTGCTACTGCTGCTTTGACGATCAAAAAGAGAAGCACAATGACATTCAACGACAGGTTAATCCACTCTACCCTGGCCTGGTCCGATTTTTTAGTGTTTGATTATCTACCACATTCATCCCATCTTCGTCACCGCAGCACTACTGATTGGAATTCCAGAATGCAAATAATCAATCAGTCAGCCAGTCAACAAGCGCTGAAAAAAATGCGAGTGATTGATTGATTTTTTTACCCCTCTCCTGTGTAAAGATTGGTGAACGAGATACATGGTAAATAATGCCTCTTTACAAAACAAAAATTATATCTTGCATTTATCCCTGATATAGGATTATTTTTCTTGAGCAAGATCCATCAGTCACTGAGAAGAGTCACTTTAAAAGTATTACCTATTTACTAAAGCGCATCATCATCATTGGCAGTCAACCTGACCCTGACAATTTTCTGAATTTATCTAGTTTACATAGGTATATTTTTTATCTCAGCAAATACCACTTGCTTGTCACGTTCCCCGCTTTCCTGTGCTCTCGCATAGTTTTATTATGTCTGTCTATCATTTAATTACTTGCCGTGAATTTTTTGTGATTTTTTTTTATAAATAAAATATTATTATTATGAGCAACATTCTTCCAGCTCACTTTCGCACAAACAGGTTGTCTGATTCCCACAATGCAAATGCGCAAAAATGTGTGTAAAATTGTGCGATGTGATCTGGTTTTTACACTGTCGGCTTTTTCTGCTTCTTCCAGCTCACTTTCGCACAAACAGGTTGTCTGATTCCCACAATGCAAATGCGCAAAAATGTGTGTAAAATTGTGCGATGTGATCTGGTTTTTACACTGTCGGATTTTTCTGCTGCTAAAACAAATTCCATTCCTTGGCGTTTGTTGCTACTGCTGCTACTTGATTCTTCTTCCTTGATATTTGTTGCTCTTCTCGTTCCATCGACAAAAGAATTAGGCAAAAAATAAAATATTATGCGAGTTTTGATATCAAGTTGTATAATAAACTGACATACCTACCTGCTTAAACCAACTTTAATAATATTTTTACAACTTTTACAACTATTACTTGCAGTAATTTGAATGCAGTAGACTTGATTTTATAGGTGTGAAGGTGAAGATGAAATAATTGAGAGGGAGATGATGATGACTGATTTTTTAAAGAAAAAATTGATAAACTAGTTAATCGATTCATTTTCCAACTACGAGGCACATTTTGGATGAACGTCCGCCGTCGCCGATACTCATTTGGTTTGCTTATGATCTCGTTTTTTGTTGGCGTTTCCATCGACAGATTCATGAATGAATGATATATTATTCTTAGAACGTAGTAAATACTATTTTATTTACTAATAGAGAAGGTAAACCTGTTTCAACATTATTATCATCAACAGCCAGCAACAGAAAATGGAGAGCATCTCCTCAGCAAATAATTATTGCATTTTTTTCGTCTACAGCTATAGCTTCTCGATTACACAAGTAAATAGATAGATAGGAAAGGTAGGCACCTAATATATCATGCTGCTGCGCTGCTATCTACAAATTTGCATTCATTTATTTGGACACTCCCAGACGCCACTTTTACTCAGCACTTGACTTGGAGCTTTTATATTGAATTGGAAAAGGTAACAAAGGATGGATCATGATAAAAAGACATAAATTTTAAGTAGAATGCAATGTACAGCTACCACCACCACAATCAATTCCATCATTGAACTTTCAATTGAAACGTGAGGTTGTATTACACTTTTATAATTTATACCTTTTTTGTTTAAGTTAGCTTATGTATTACAATCGCAATAAATACAACCGGAATGTTTGTGAGGGTGACGACGGAGGGAATTGACATTCTTCTTGTAGGAAAAAAAGTGTGTATTGTGTACACATTTGTAGCAGCAGCAGTGTCTCCTTTCAATTTTTTATGGGATGTCTGGAACATTTTTTTTAGCTACTTTGCACTCCAGGCTACATTTACACGATTGCAAGGTGGAAGACAAGCTAAAGCTTTTCTATCGCTTTTTGGTTTGCTTTTGCCAAAAAATTGCCAAAGGCAAGAAAAAATAATACTTAAGAGCCGAAGCCTATATTCAATTTTATCCCCTGCTGTTTCCCTGCTCTACTTCCATATAAAAATTGCGTTTTTACACACATGGTAGGTTTTTACAAATGGAAAATAATGAAACTCGTCTGTGTTAATGTGCGTAGCATGACTGCATATATTTATACATAAGTATATGAAACCACTTTTGCAATTATATGAATATTTGAATGTGCAACAACAGCAGCGGTAGCACTTTCCAGGGTCACCTACCGACCGACCGGTCATGCGGTGAAATAGGGCTGTTTCGAATTCTTATTGTGTAATTTTGACAGGAAAATTAAAACAGCTAAAAATCCTATATTGATTACTTGTAAATACAACGTTTTGAGAGAAGGATTGTCCTTGTGCATTGCATGCAATTATGGATAGTTATTAATTCAGCAAATTGCAAGTGGGAGTTTTGGAACCCAAATTTTTAATGGTAGTTTAGTGGACTCCATCATCAAGTAAAGTAAATGTTTAAAGAGTTTGTTAATTAAAGCCCATTAATCCATTTACACATTTTATTTAAAAATATGACTTGCTACAATATTTTTTCAACAATTTGGGCCATATACCAGAAGCTGCTCCCTTTAATATAATAGGGAAATATTTTATAATTACCAGTAAATACATAATATTCTGTTTAAATGAATGAATGATTTACTAGTGGGATGATCAAATAGTTTACAGAGCATGTGATTGAGAATGAGTCCGGTGATTAGAGTCTGATTGTGTGTACTTAAAAACGTAGTGTTACATATATTTTCTTTCAGTGAATTTCCTCTTGTTGACGAACAGGGAATTTTTTTAAAACGATAATAATAATGACTTATGGGAAAAGTGTGATGTGAGTGGAAATGATTGTCGGCACAATTGAATAATTTTTAATATAGCATATAGCATGTCAATCAGCAATATATTTAGAGATGGTCGCTGGTAATTACAAATCGTCCGACCATAACGGAGCCAAAAGAGTCGTCGTCCGTTGTATAATATCATGCAAATTAAATGATTCCAGCTTGGTACTCTGGTACTGCTGCTGCTGGTTCGCGATGATGATAGACAATGACAGTAAATCATTATATTGGATGAGAATGATGATAAATTATGATGAGAGAGCAATAATAATAAATGATAATTTCATATGGATTGGATATTTTAACACTTTTACTGGTGTTGTTTGCATTCCATCCAACAACAAAGGAATGGAATAAACATGTAGGTACACGTGTTTATTGACTGAGTGAGTACACTACATTTGTAGGGGTTATGGATCTTTTGCGGTATTGGTAAGTAAAAAATAATATTATGCATAACAGGTTAGTAAAGTCCGCAGCAACAGCAGCAGTGAGTAGTAATCAAAAGAGATTATGAATCAGCAAACAGGATGCTTCATTCAAAAATATTATATATTTTATCAAGGTAACTCGGATAATCAAACACAAAATCTGATGAACTTGTTACTGTTATATTATTACATTAGCAAGCTGATGATGATGATGATGATGCAAGTGTATGGACACAAAAATTGTTTATTGTAGTGATGTACATATTTACTTAGGGAATACATTGTTTTGTACTTAGTACTTCCATGAATTAGAGTTAACGCGTCAAGCAGTATTATTAGTGCGTCATAGTTAACTATTGGAGTTTGATTAGCGAGAAAGAGGAAATTCAGCACAAATTTTGGAGCAGATATTTATTCTTAGGGTTATTGAAAACTAAGGGCAGATACAGTCGCCCTATAGCCTTAAAACCTTTTATAAGGTTGAAAAATGTATCCTTGTACCTGACGTTTTGCTCGGTGTTAGTTTGTAGTTTTAAAATGTCCAGCCAGAAGGCAAATGCAATGAGAATTAAAAGATTGTTGCATGTAGTACATTGAACATATTAGCAAGTAAATACTTGTACCTAGTTTATTAAGCAAATGCATCGTGGCAAATAAATTTAAGTGCAGTGGAGTAATGAAGGATACGCTAATGTAGAAACGATACATGATGGAATGATAATTTGTCGAGTTCAATTGGGCCCAAAAAATGACAGCAGTTCCCAAATTTGAACCCACTCTTAGAGTCTTCAATGACGTTTGGCTTATCTTGGTATCTCATTATGTCTAGGGCCGGACTTTTACTATATTTTTTATCAAGTGGCTTTACTATAACTCATGTTATTCTTAAAATAGGGCAATCAGTATGAATTCGTATCAATCAGTATCAGTATCAATCAGTAATCAGTATCAATATGAAACCGTTAGCAAAATGAATATTCCAAAATATCTTAAAATATAGACTAGGTCAAGTAAATGTTCTGCGGTGGGTAAGCAAATATTTAAACAATCTCTAGACATAATTATTTGGCTGGCATTTCAAACACTTAATTTACAGCTACAACTTGTGGAGTCTGGTCTCCACCCTAATTTCA
>JAANSP010002241.1:0-13243 GCA_036850745.1 Homidia socia | reverse complement strand
ACTTTTTTATGTGTATATGCATTTATTGTACTGCCTTAAAAAGGAAAGTAACGAAAAAGATACTCACTTGAGTCTGCCGCTTCTTCTCCGCCAATTTTTTTTCTTTATCCAAAAAAAGAAAAAGAAAACCATGTTACAACGCAGTTATATGTACATTTTATATATTATATTATTATTGTTGTTAATATTATAGATATACTTGTTTTTAACCACTCTTCCGTCTCATTCTTACGACTACTTCACTTGTAGACACTTTTTTGGTAAACAAAACATATATCCCACTTCTACTTGTATTACTTCTTGTACAACTCTCGGAAATAAACAGACACTTGCAAAGAGAAAAGGAAAGAAAAAAGTGTATAAAAGAAGAAGAAGAAGCAAACTAACAACCCATTTGGGGCAGATAGTTGCTCAATTGCAATTTCATACAGTGTGCGAGGAAATGGAGACTATGTAACGTGTCACGTGTGCATACACACATACTCACTTACAAGCTCTTTTTTTATCCATCCAAGCCAAAGCCAAGCCAGCTCATCCTCTTCAGTTCATAAGAAGATGTGTGTGTAAAAAAGTTGTTTTAAGCAGCTCCTTATTCTTCTCCTCCGACAGCATATTATCCTCCGTAAATCAGTGTCAGCAAGGAGAAGAGGAGAAAAAAGGAAAGGATTGCTTATAAGTAGAAAAGAGAAGAGAGAGAGAGAGGAACAACAGGAAAAGAACAAGAAGGATGAATCTTATGGAAGGAGAAAGGAAAAGGCAAGAGCTTGGTGGCGGCAGCACCAGTTTAACCAATATTGTGATGACATAAGAAATAGTAAGTTTAACTAAAGTACATAATAATAATATAAAATTGTAGAAAAGTAAAAATCTACACAAGAGCACCACCATCACCGATGGTGATGGCAACAGCAGCAGCACGTTCTAGATTCTTTTATTTTCGCACTCTCGCTCTCGTTCACACATTTTTTGTAAAAAAGGTAATAATAGAAGAAGAAGTGGAAGAAGCAATAGTAAAAAAGACAGGGCGAAATGTATGAACGCCAGAAAGAAAAACGCAAAAGCAAGAGTAAGTTCACCAAAAAACGCTTGCTGCTGCCTGCCTGCCTGCTTTTATCCGTAAATGCATTATTAGCATATGAAGATTTATTGCTGACAGCACTCCACTTGTTCCATATTACCAGCAGCACCAGAAAATAGTGGCATGACATGATGATGATGATGATGACGGCACTGTTTGCTACGTAGTTAAAGGTGCATAATATTATCAGAGTGGAAATGTAGCCATGTGTAAATACCAAGATGAGGATTGAGTAGACTGATAAGTAAAAGGATTACCACTTGTGCAACTGCTCTCTTTCCTCTTCTAAAACACTAGAAGATGAACATATTGAGCGATATACGTGAAGATGAAGAGAGAGAGAAAAAGAAAGAAAGCAAGTGTGTGTTTGTGCGAGAATCTCATGTGTCGTTTCATCCACTGGCTACTTATTCTACAAGCATCAAAGTGTCTCGTCCATTTTCCCCTGTCTTTATCCTCGCCTTGTTAGAATACTAATAAAATATGGCATTTTGGTATGTTTTTTGGATATGCTGTTTCAACTTTATTGAACGCTGTTTCTCTTTTTATGTTGCATATTATACAATTTTGGTTGACTGCTTTTCTAACAACAGCAACAAAAGTTTTTTTTAGATAAAGAAAATCCGAGACAGAAAAAACAAGGCTTATATTTAGTGTTTTATGCTAGTAGCAGCAGCAGCAGCAGGTATATGCTTGATGCTAGGGAAATAAGTAAGGGAGAAATTGGGAGAAAAATTCTTTGGTGATGTGATATGTTGTTGTTGTTCAAATCGATCAAATTCTTTATCGTCTGGTTAGCAAACAAATAGATGTTTGAAATTATTGATAAACTTTTTATTGCACGATCCTGTCGAATATTGCACGTTTTATTAGTTTTGCTTGACTCAGCAATTTTTCCTCTCTCTCTGTTTTGTTGCAAAAGTTGTATATTGTGGAAAAAGTATTTAGTAGGCATGTGGCTGGTATAATTGGATACAAAAAAAGAAAGAAAGTGATTCTGGCAAGTTTTCGTTTTATGAATGCGGCTGTCTCTATATACTTTTATCCTTCTTTTTTACAGGCTGGCCATTAAAGTAGTATTAATGCCAGGGTTTTTTGGGGGTATTCGTTGGTTGCTTGGTTGGATTGGGCTCGTTATTCATAATGAAATGCATGCTTTCAATATTATGTAATATGCCGTGATGCTGCAGTAATGTTTTTTGTGAAAGAATCGTGTTTGTGGGAGAATGAGGAAGTAGCAACAAAACTAGCATTTAAGGTTTTGATGGTGATCATGATGATGATGTATGTTTATAAGATGTAATTTTGTTGGCAGTTGGGATGTGATGAAAAACAACGGAGGAAATTAGTTTGCAAATGCTTTTATTTTGCATGACTGAACCATTTAATCGTTTGGATGTGCTGACAGGAAAAGAAAAAAAGAAGAGAGAACGTGTAGTACCTATCTATACTATTTATGTGCACGAATATATTTTTTTCCTTCCGCCGGAGAGCAAAAAGTGAATATTTGAATGTCATGTAGCAAGCTTCACGGGAAGGCATTTAAATGCGAGAAGAATCGCAATAAATGGCTATTTTGATAGGAAACTGGCAATGAGGACCACGATGTTTTGACTCCAAGTGGAAGATTGATATACTGCTTTAATAGATTCCTTTTGGAATCCACTTCCATCCTGAAATTTTCTGCTGCCTCTCCTTTTAGTTTTCAGTGTTTTCATTCCATTCTGCGCTCCGTGTGTAAATTCTGGAAAGGTATGCATACATTTGAATGTCGTACAAAAATACACTTGGAGTGAAATGCTATAAAATAAAATGGATTAGACAGTGGATTCTTGACTGTTGTTTTAAATATTTGCATTATTGCATCGTGTTAACAAGAAGCACAGGAGGACAAGCGATATATTTTAACGGGTAAAGAATGCGCAATTAATTTACGTGAAATTGGGCAATTTTTTTGTGAAAAAGTTACATATATTGAAACGTCAATGAAGCCGAACGGAGCCGAAAATGTATATCGGGGCGGTCAAATAGGAAGGTCGTAAATAGATCCATCGGAACGTAGCTTGTAAGTATGTACTTGCAATTACTTTAATTAATCATCAATACTATGAAAACATCTTCACCTGAGAATTGTCCAATTTAGAACAAATATTTCTGTAACGACGTGCAAACTAGTTACATATAACCTCATGTGTGTTTAATTCAATACATCAGCGAGTCTAAAATGTACCCGTAAATTTACAAATATGATATGTAATTTTGCGTCCAACGCAGCTGCTAAAAATTGTAAAATTACTCATGAAACTAACTGCTGGCAGCACTTTATACACTTGATTGTTACAGCTGCTCACAAAAGCGTGTACAATTTTTAAAAGCTTTCTTGCAACATTCGGACTGTCTATTTTCTTTTTAAGCAAAAGGGCTATAGTTGTGTTATGATTTATTCTTCACTAACCACTCAATTCTTTTAACATAATACGTTTGGTCTCTCCCAGAAATAGTTTATTGCCAAGTTTTTATTTCATTTTAAAAACATCCGAGACAACTTGTCTTCAAGAGGTTTTGCATAGCTCATTCATGTATTTTCTGGCATTCTGCATTTCTCCGAAAAGGGGAAGAAATTTTTGAAAAATTACAAATGACGACAAATTAACTTTTTTTAAGAAAAAAATACATTTTGGTGCATGTGTAAAATCTGGTAGTAAAATGCCGACATATGGTTGATTACTGCTTCTAAAAAAATAAGCACCAGCCGCAGCAGTGTTTAGCAATATGGAGTTTAAAAAATCGAGTTTGAGGGGGAGAAAACTGCATTTTTAATGTTATTACTTATTATTACAAATTGTGAGAGTACGGACGCTATGCACACTTGCACCAAAGCCATTTAGTTAGATTAGGTGCTATAGTCTACTTCATCGTATCTAATTATTTCTCAAAGTCGGCACTTGGTGCAGAACATCAAAGAGTCATTAAAAGTGAGTGAAAAGGGATTAAAAGAAAAGAAATTAAGCTTGAAAAGACTTTTTTTGTGCACATTAAGCTGCTTAGCTTCCGAACAACCGTCTTATTAACCGTCAAAGCCGACTGATTATGCTCACCGACTCAGCCCTATCTAGTTTAAGTACGCGTTGGAGTATAATGGGGGAAATGAAATATCGAAGACAATTTCAAGGAATAGAAAAATGTAGGATATTTAGTCGTGTTTGATGAGTTTCCACGTCAGTAAGCAATTTTCCTGTGCTGAAACGAAGCTTTACTACAATAGGTGGGTGGCCGGTGCTCATGAAATGAGACTACAAGTGGGGACAATATTGCGCAAAGAAAAAGTACGTTTAAATGTTGTATCTGGTTGAGTGTTTAAAAAAGGTTGTAATTTTTTAAAATCTAAACCAAAACAATACACCAGTGGCCATGATAAAGGATTAGGTAGATTTTTGTAATCTTGCATTTACGTCACTTTTTATGAATCCCGTCTTCTCTCTGTTTTCAAGAAGCAATATAAAAGGATTACAATGTGTATTTTTCATCACAAAATCCCAATCAGAATAATTAGGGAAGATCAAAAGAGATCTAGATTTTTCGACAGGGTTGCAAATAGGCACCTATAAGTATCTTATTCACCGACTTAAAAATAAAATACTGCACTAAGATTTGAATGAACGTTCTCTAAACTGCAGCCGAGATTGTCAGCTCATTTAATCCAGCATCAACCTTAAAGAGAATGTGAATGGCAAATCACTATATACAGTGGAGACATTTCTTCCCCTTATTTATTTTTTTTCTTTTTGGAAGACTTATCATCAGGCAATAACTTATCCTTAACGAGATGATCGACGACGAGCAACGAAACGGATGATGGGGAATGTGGTACATTTTTGAAACTTGAACTTTTATAGATCGTCTTATTTTTACATTTTTTACGTGAAAATACCTTTGCATATACATAACAAACACTAAGAGAAAGTAAATCAAAATCTGTATTGAAGCGTTAAGCAAGGCCGTGATAAAGTACATCCGCTTGATTATTATGTTGAATGAAAAGGAATAACAACTAACCGCAAAATGGCGGCTGCAACACAGTTATAAAGGGCTGCTACATACCTAAGCACAAGAGCTAAAGATAGAATCAAAACTTTAAATAATTGTCAACCGGATCCGGTTTACATAAGAAACATGCGGATGATGATGATGGGGCGCCTCAGTGGAAAAGACTATTCCGCTTTCCGCTTCATTTGTTTCCACAAGTTCAGGAAACATGGCGAAAACCGTCACTATATAGGAGTTTGTACTTGTAATTGTAAAAACTAAAATATAACGATAAGGATAGCATGATTTTCTACTAACCGTGTTTTGCCATTCGGTTAGTTTTCATAACCTTCTTCAAATGCCCCTCAAGTGGGCACAGTGGTTTGTATAGGTACCATGTATGCATGTATATTCTACGTATTTTCTCTATCTGCTCTACTTTTCTGGTATGAACAGATCAAGCAGAGATCACAGAACAGAAGTTGCTGTAATTAGCATGCAAATGAACCAAATCGTGATCTCTTCTTCGTTTCTCTCTCTCTAGGGCAGTCTGCTCATTTGACTTGAAAGTCGTTAGCGTTCCAATCATTTTCCTAAAGGATATATCCAAATTCGGTCATGACCATTTTATTGAGATTCCTCCCAAATTGTGTGCAACAATGCTCTCTATACACAAACTACCATCATACATAACTACTAAACAGATAGAGATAGGAAGGGAAGCGAGAACACAAAAGTTGTATGTACTATTTCTATTTATCTCTGCTGAGAAGTAGACTTTGCTCCACAGCAGCATCAGCATCGTCATCGTGATCATCATGGAGGAGTTTTTGCTAAGTTCAACTTTTGTCTTGCCAGTTTGATCTAAATACATTCGAAATGAATTCATGCAGCACAAAAGCCCCAATTTGCTTTGACTTGCCTATTATGTCATTAGTTCTTTTATGGCGCCACACCTTGTTCCTCGAATAAATTCACTGCTACTTCCAATTACCCTACTTATAGAATAGTGCGCTTCAACGACGACGGCGATGTAAGCAACGACTTTTGCCAGTTTCCTGCTGCCATTTTAATTATTGGCTGGTGTTTTAAGGAAATGTGAAGAAAGGAATCAGTGTGAGGAATAGTAATGATTAGCGGGAAAGGGGATAGAGAATCGAGAGGGCATTTTACCATAAAAGGTGACCGGCAAAGGCCACCATAATCCCCATTTAAAATCCTCCCTTTTCTTGTCTCCTCTTTTGGTCATTCTCGCTAGAGGATAAACAAGGCGACAAATGAGAGGAAAAAAATTGGGTATCCGTGTTGTAGTCTGTAAAGGAACAGGGACAATATCTGTGCAAGTTTAAAAATTTTAATTTCAATTGAAAGAGGAATAAATAGCGGAGCAACTTTAAATCCCTGATTTATTAGATTTGTATGCATGTTTGTTTCTAAACACCACTTTGATTCATTCCTAATTAATCAAGAAAAAAGAAAAAGTAAATAGCAAAAAATATAGTTTTTATTAATTATCTGATAAAAATAATTTGTTCTTCATGTAGCATTTTATGCCATTAAAACTAGAATAAGCCGCAGTATGATTAGTTTTCATCAAGACTTTCAAAGGTCCTCCCTCATAACCTGTTATGTGGGAAACAAACTTTGTACGCAAAAACTATATGCTGTCGTTCATTCGTTACATTTTCGTTTCTCTTTTTCTACAATTATTAGAGACAAACAAACAGATAACTACAAAAGCAAAATAGCAGGGATATATAGACTTAATTTTAATTTGCTATAACTCACCGAGATTGTCTCCGTCATTTTTATTATTATACAGCAAACAGAAAAATGTCCAAATCCAACTGTACTCTTCTACTCACTACATTCCAAGATTATATCCAATAAAATTGTGGTTTTTGTCTGTTTGATTGTAACCAAAGATTGAATGGAAAATCATCAGTAAGTCTTCCCAGGAAAGCTCATTACCATCATAAGACATTTTTTCTCCAACTTTTATTCTTTCTACCCTTTTTGTTCATTTCGGTGAAGCAACCCTAATCAGAAAATAAAATAAATACAACCACGCGCTCAATAAACACCACCTCCGTCATCAATTGCAATACACTTTACAAGATGAAGACGAGGAATCACAACAACGAGAAAGTAAGCAAGTCTGATTTTTTTGGGCATTAGAGTACGATGATGATCATCATCACCATCCAAAAAAATATTTTTTTCTGGTGTGTTCTCGCTGATCTTCTGATGATTGCTTAGACCGATAACTTTCCTCATACAACAACAAGAGCAACTAACCATCTCTCTGCTGTTGCTGCTTCTGTACTTACACCCTATTTTGTGGATTGGATTTGAAGAAATGAAATTTTCTCTGCTGCTGAACGACAACTTACTACAAGTTGGAAGATATCTAATCTATCCACTAACAATCATCGTGGTCTTCGTCGTCGGTGCATCATCATCACCACCACCAAAGCTTCCACTTATTCTGCTCTACCCTCTCGTTCTATAATATGATGATTGTCAATAGCACTTCCTTTTCAGAATTCTCCTTCTAGAATTCCGGAAGTTTGGACAACTCGGTCCTTTCGTGTCTATCAGTTTTTTTTGTGGATTGGATTTGAAGAAATGAAATTTTCTCTGCTGCTGAACGACAACTTACTACAAGTTGGAAGATATCTAATCTATCCACTAACAATCATCGTGGTCGTCGTCGTCGGTGCATCATCATCACCACCGCCACCAAAGCTTTCCACTTATTCTGCTCTACCCTCTCTATAATATGATGATTGTCAATAGCACTTCCTTTTCAGAATTCTCCTTCTAGAATTCCGGAAGTTTGGACAACTCGGTCCTTTCGTGTCTATCAGCCTTTTTTCACCACCACAACTTATTGCATTGTACTTATATAATACCCTTGTCATGTCTCTGCTGCTTTTTTCTTGTTGGAATTGCTGTTTCATCATAAAGTGAACTTTGAATTCAACTAACTGGCCAACTTTACTGCCCTGTTTTTCTTGTTATTTTTTTCCTCTCTTTCCTCTTATCTTGTCTCTGCTGCTTTTTTCTTGTTGGAATTGCTGTTTCTTCATAAAGTGAACTTTGAATTCAACTAACTGGCCAACTTTACTGCCCTGTTTTTCTTGTTATTTTTTTCTTCTCTCTCTCTCTCTCTTCTTATCTTCTACTACCCTATCATCTCCTTCATTCATTCATTTCTGTACACTTTTTTGTTTTCACAGAGGAGCAGCAGAGGGAGAGATGGAAAGTGCCATTTTTATCGGGAAGAAGAACAAGTTAAAGGAGAAGAAGATGATGTTGATATCCAACTAGAGAGAATATCAAGCAAAGATACTTTGAAAGTGAGAGTACATAATATTATTATATACATATATCTATCGGCAAGTGAACTGTGAGAGAGGAGCTTCCTCCTTGGGGATGAAACGCATGATAGAATCCTGGTAATGACATTTCATCCTTTTCTCTTTCTCTTCTTCGTCTTCTTCTTCCTTTCCTCTTCTCGTCTCTCCCCTGACAAAATAATAAAAAGGAGAAAGAGAGAGAAACAGGAAAAAAGAGAAACGAAGAAAATAATATAGTAAAACAGATAAGTTGGTTGGTAATCACACTACTCAACTAGAAACTAACTATTTTTTGGTTTGTGCTTTTGGTTTAGTTTTTGTGAGAAGGAAAACCCCTGAAATAAGTGAAAGAGAGAGAGAGAGAGAGACAGGCCATTTGAGAGTTGTTGGAAACACCATCATCATCTCTGTAGTTATATATAACTAAATAGGTATACTTGTTGTGTGATGTCTGCCGATAAACTCTACAGAGCAGCAGCAAAAGGGAAAGCCTTTTTTTCTTTTTTTTGGCATCAAACTCAATGGCTCAAGAGGAATCCTCTTTTCCCCTTTCACTCGTTTACTAATAATACACGTAACTATCAATTTTGGACAAGTCAGAGTAAGTAGTGTTGAGCGGAGGAGGCACACATGCCCACGCACTTGAGATATATGCACGTGTGGATAAAATAAGTGTAATAGTGAAAAGTAGAAAAGGGTCATGGCATTTTCGGCGGCGTGATCATCAACAGCAAAAGATGGCAATGATGATGATGACGACGATAATAATGAGAGTACAGGAGAAATTTTCAAGAGAGAAAGTGGGATCGTGCGTTACGTACATAAATCACAAAATGGGATGGAAAAGGGTTGTGTGTGCTAGTATGCGTATTTATTTAGGAAAAAAGAGATGCACTCACTTAGGAAAAGTAGTACACTTTACTTGCCATGGATATCAATGCTGCGTGCTGCCGTCTAGCAGACATTTTAGTTCAAAGAAACAGGAAAAAGTCCATGTTATTTTTTAAAAGCTGTGTGCCTAAAAATACAGTTTATTTTCGGAGAGTACATCATGGCATTGCATTGAAATTTCTTACTTGAAAGTCTAATGTCTTACGGCTTGTTTTAAAAAGCGATTACTTTCCTTTTTCAGTGCGCGTAGGTGTAGACCAGCTACATTTGGAGAGTACATCATGGCATTGCATTGAAATTTCTTACTTGAAAGTCTAATGTCTTACGGCTTGTTTTAAAAAGCGATTACTTTCCTTTTTGAATGCGTGTAGGTGTAGACCAGCTATATTTTAAGCAAACAAGTTTTCTCTGAAAAAAAGAGGATAGAATGTAAATACATGTGTGGTTGTCGGCATTTTCAAACATTTCATGATGATGACGGCAATAATAACAGCATCACGCACAAATCCATTTCATCATTTCATCTAGAAAGAAAAGCTTTTTCTCATCTTTTTAATATCAATCCACCCTGTCACCGTGTACAATACCATGGCATGGTTCAACAACCCATCATCATGCCAAAAAAACTACATTTTTATGTTCACCCTTTTTTCATCGGTGCGTATTTAAAAAGCTCACAACCACCACACACGAATATGGATGGTTTGGTCGACAGAGCTCGATCCATTTTCTAGACTTTCACTTCGACCGCAGCCATACTCAAAGGACAACACACATTTATGCAGTTATACTTAATAGCAGCTTCCTTTGCTTTCATTATTCACTGGAATTTGTGGGATTTTTATTTGAAAACTGCTTCTGCATTACTATTTTCTTACCAAAATATTGCTCTGCTCTACTGCTCTCCCATTCAACTTTCTTGCTTCAGGCATTCAAGTAGCAAGAGAAGTGCGGTTCCAAGAAGAAACCAACGAGCGTCTTTAGTTTCCAATTTTTCTGTGTAAAGTTATTCCTGCTTCACGTCTAAATAGATTCACCCTCTTTCCCTTGTTCTCAAATGCATTCTCAATGAAAAAACACACATTATCCACCATTCTTTTTCTTCCTCAAAGTTACGATAATGAGACAGACGTCTCATCATTTGACAGCTTTTACGAGGCCAATATTAAGAAAAAAGAAGGGCTGCAATAATATGAATGTCTCAAGTGTATTCAACTTTCTTTCTTTTTTGGACGGTGAAAGGAAAATATACATCGATGCAGTTCATGTCAGAAATAGTGAATAAAAAATATGTAAAGACGATTACCAGGAAAAGCTCTGCTTTTTTGCATTCCTTCCTTTGTTCCCTTGTTTACGACTTGACTCTTTTTATGTTTTACAGATTTCACATTTATTTTATCCCCATTTCATATTTTTTTATCTTGTTCTTTGGAAAAACAAACAAAAAAGCAAAATGGTTCTTGTTGAAGAGACACACAGGAGAAAAAAATAAAAGGAGCAATTATACAGTTGACTAATAATATGAATGTCTCAAGTGTATTCAACTTTCTTTCTTTTTTGGACGGTGAAAGGAAAGCATACATCGATGCAGTTCATGTCAGAAATAGTGAATAAAAAATATGTAAAGACGATTACCAGGAAAAGCTATGCTTTTTTGCATTCCTTCTTTTGTTCCCTTGTTTACGACCCGACTCTTTTTATGTTTTACAGATTTCACATTTATTTTATCCCCATTTCATATTTTTTTATCTTGTTCTTTGGAAAAACAAACAGAAAAGCAAAATGGTTGGTTACATGTTGAAGAGACACACATGAGAAAAAATAAAAGGAGCAATTATACAGTTGACTTTTTTTCAGGCTACTGCCATGTCAGGATTTTATTCACGCGCCAATAACTCGCTGACTTTATTTTCCGCCATTTCTGTCTGTGCTCGACACATGAAAAACATTTTTGCATTTTTTCTTCAACAAAAAGACTTTTTTTTCTTTCACGTACTATTTGTTTTTCCATATTTAAGCATGTTAAAAAAGTATTTTTGTTGGTAAGTAATGTCAACATGAACATGGTGTTTGTTTGTAGAGTCACAAGTCATGATCATTAGCAAAAATGTACAGTTGAAAAAATACTGAGAAAAAACTTGTTCCTCTACCTAACTAGTTCCAAGAATAATAAAAAAGCAGTTTTGGTTCAACTATCTCAACAAATTGTGTACATGTGAAACTTTGCCATTCCCATTTTTTTTATTTGTCACCGCATATTTACTTTGGATATTAACCGCGCAAAAAGAAAAGAAAAAACAAAAATTATATATAGTTTCCACTTGTCCCTAAAAAATTCTTCTACGCACGAATTTATTGTGACAGGCTTCATAAAAATGAATCTTTGGATATTAACCGCGCAAAAAGAAAAGAAAAAAACAAAAATTATATATAGTTTCCACTTGTCTCTATATTAAAAAAATTCTTCTACGCACGAATTTATTGTGACAGGCTTCATAAAAATGAACCTGAATTCATAACAAAAAATGTTTTTATCATGTTCCGCATAGAAAAGTATTTTAGCTCGACAAAAATGTAGAGAAAGATAAGTGGGGTAAATATAATAATTTAGCTTAAAGTAAAGTTATCTAGCAGAGCAATTCAAAGTCATTAGTGTGCAAATTAGCCATCTGGTCATAACAGCAGCAATGCAGTATTTGAAACGTAATACAGTCATTTCACAGTTGTTGCTGCTGCCAATAATATGAAACCTGTTCGTTAAGTAGAATAATTCTAGTTTTGATTTTTACAACTTGCAATTTTCATGTACCCATGCACTGGTAAACGCTGTTCATAAAACAAGCAAAAAAGTTTACTCAAGGTCTCAATTGTCAATATTCCATGTGCACACTGAAACAATACGCAGTTATTGAGTTTTTATGGATAATCGCCTAAAAAATATGCTTGGTTTAGCATAAATAACTTTCTTACATAGGATTTTAATGTGTTCGTGTCAGAAAGTGTTTATATAGCTGTTTCTTTTGCTGTTGCACGAAATAAACTTTTTTCTTTTGAAAAATAATATCGCAGAAGATAATCTTGTCTTGGATGATGTACATGTCTGGGGTAGACAAATATATTATATTTTAAAAGAAAACAATGTTAATGTTGGGCATACAGAGAGACAGAAAAAGTAAAAATGACTGTGACAATGTGCATAAGACAACCAACTCTTTTCATACTTATTTTTTGCAAACCAGAGGAGAAAGTTTACCAAAAACGAAAAGCCCTTCGGTGCAACGGTTACGTATATACATTTAGTTCATTTTGTGCTCACATCTGTATTTCTCTAGAGATAAAAAAGATAAAATGTTTGCGGTGAAGTTTGGACAAAATAAAAATGACATTGCCGACTTTTAAGCGAGTAATTTTACAACAAAGTTGTCTCTTGCGATAGACGCATAAATTGTGGTGGTGGGGGTGCTGCTCCTGGAATAGATGTTTATAGGAGTGTGTTTTAAAAATTAAATCACTTAAATACCCAGGTCACGTACTGTTCTACTTGCAAAGAAAATAATAGAATTTGTTCTAGAGCAAATCTTTTAACATTAAGAAATGCACAAATTTTTATTTATCAATTTTGGCATCATTACAAAAAATATGCACTTTGATTGGTTTTAACACCTAAATTTTTATTTTTGCCATTGTCCAAGGATCCTCACTAGATAGGTGATCTGCTTTCCATCTTTAGAAGCATTATCAATGGTAATATTCAAATTACATTTTAGTCTAATGAGCATCAAATAAAAACATATAGTATATTGCAACTCTTTTGTTTATTTATTTTATTTGCAGCTTTCCCCACCACTTTCCATTTTCCCATATTTCTGCTGCTTTACAACACAAA
>JAANSP010002240.1:0-13245 GCA_036850745.1 Homidia socia | reverse complement strand
ATCGGAAGTTGAATGAGCAAACACTACAAAAACTCTCTTTTTTTCGAATTAAATTGATGTTGGTGTGGTTCATAAAGTAGCCAGAATTTTGTGAAAGGTTTCCACACACCCACACAAACAATCTGGAAGTCTATTAAAAACACATACTAGGAAATTTCTCCGCCGAGATTTTGCTGTTCGTATTACTTAAAATGAAAAAGTGTGAAACAAAATGGTATAATATTATTTATCATCATGTACACAAGTTCACTACCATCGGCATGCAGAATTTATAGAGTTTATGCGATTTTTATGGGAAAGATTTTACCGGAAGAGGTCACGACCCAGCATAAAGCACCACAAAATTCAGCACCGATAAATTTGCCGTGTTATTCATACTCTTGCTTCCGTATAAAGTGAGGATTTTTGTGGGGCTGAGTTGGGTATAGATCCTTTATCCTTTCTATTTAATAGGATGAAAATGGACAGACGCCATTAGTCGTTAAAGACACAAAAATTACATAATGTATAGCTGCTGCAGCAGCTTTGAGAGGGAATATTAAAAGTCTATAAACACGGCAATAAAACGAGTGCTGGCTGTCTCCTTCCTGCCATGCTATTACTATTATTACCCTTGTTACTGCTATACATACTTTGAAGAAGGGAAGTGCGCCTTATCTAGATGTTCATCTGCTCTTAATATTGTTTCACTTTCATTTTTTGCAACATTTTCCAAATGTCGGCAGCTTTACGTGCAATGGTTGCTTTCAAAAATTTACAGAAAATGTGCAATATTTATTTATTATAATAAAAAATACAACATTAATGTAAAACGAACACGTAGGTCCATATTTTTGGTAAATTCAAGTGAGCGCAGGTAGATTTGAATTATTGAAATCAGCTTATATGCTGAAAAACTGCTGCATATTTACTATTATCGCAGTATTTTTTATTGTTTTTTAGGGATCAAAGGATACATTATAAGAGCCACCTTGGCACGGTCACGCAACAATTTTAACCCAAATCCCTTTTGAAAATAACCGTCCGCAATACAAAATTTCCGAGTTTCTAGTTAACTAATCCCTACTTATTCTTGAGCGTAGCCATGTGCGTTACATTTAAATGCATTTCCACATACTTACATGAATATTTATGAACTTACTCAACTAATGTTTTTGGTTGATGAAGCGTATTGGGAGCAGCAGTGCACATTTACTACTGCTTCTCCTATACTGCTACTTTCCCTTACGATATCCCCCAGCTAAACTCAAGTTTTCTCTAAAATTTTGTACAATTTTAAGCCTCAAGCTCTGTCTGCTTTAGTTGGTATAATTCTTTAGGGATTTTCCTTTCAGGATGATTGTTGTTGAATGGACTTTTTAATGTTTCCCATTCCCTCTCTCCCTTTAATATCAAGCCATCATCCATTTCATTTCATTCATCTTTTATTACCTCCTGATTCTTTATTACGGTTGCTGTTCAAATACTCCGGCTTTTCCTGGTTTTTATACACACACAACGACGACAAAATGTAGTGCCGTGAGACAACAAGTTATATAGAATGCTACTTACATACTCCTTTAGTATGCTACAATTTGCAACTTGCGAGTGCTTATTATTATATGAAATGAAATGATCCTACTTACATGGAGGCAAGAACCGAGTGAAATATGGAGACAGAGGAAGATCGAGCCATTAGCTGTCATAAAAACAACTGCCGGTGTTGTGGTGGGAAATTATTTAATGTTGTTTGTTGTATGTAATTCTTTAACGACGACAAAATGTAGTGCCGTGAGACAACAAGTTATATAGAATACTACTAACATACCCCTTTAGTAGGCTACAATTTGCAACTTGCGAGTGCTTATTATATGAAATGAAATGATCCTACTTGCATGGAGGCAAGAACCGAGTGAAATATGGAGACAGGGGAAGATCGAGCCATTAGCTGTCATAAAAACAACTGCCGGTGTTGTGGTGGGAAATTATTTAATGTTGTTTGTTGCATGTAATTCTTCACCAGTTTAAAAGTAGAAAACCAAGTAGAATACATGCATGTTTTGTAACAGTTATGGGAAACATACAGTCCTTTCACTAGTATTATTATTGCTTATAAAAATATACGCATCACTTTTGAGTTTTTCCTAGTTAAAATATTATGCATTATTGGCTGCCTGTAAATATTATCGTCTTCCTTCAGTATCGAGATCACCATGCATCATCATCTTTTACGCATCTCACGCTCATGCTATGTAATGTTTTCCTAGAAGTCGGCAATAAGAAGAAGTCTACAAAAACGTTGTCCTAACATATCTACTCAACTCGTTCTATTTGTCATTTCAACTTGCATGATACATTGCGCAATAAACTTTTGGGAGTGCTTTTAATAACCGTCTCTTATCAGAGGACTGACGACAGAAAAAAAAGAAAGTTTGTGCTAAAACACTTTGCTAACATTGTGGTTATACGATGGTGGTGACAACACGCCAGCTTGGTTGTTTGTTTCTTTGATGCTGCTGCTGACTGACGACAGAAAAAAAGAAAGTTTGTGCTCAAACACTTTGCTACATTGTGGTTATACGATGGTGGTGACAACACGCCAGCTTGGTTGTTTGTTTCTTTGATGTTGCTGGTGCTGCGAGAGAAATGTATTTCTGACCAATGTTTATACACTGGTTGTTATATTATTAAAAAACTTTTGAATATTTGTGGAGTGAATGGATGCATACTACTATGCCTCATTGTGAAAAGTATTGCTTTTTTATGTACGTATTCATTCAGATTATTTTCTGATCTATTGCTAGAGATGGTTGGACAATGGGCTCTGTTTCTGTAGCATATTTTCTATACAAGTACGTGGCTCTATTTTTTGCTAAAGCAAATAATTTTGAGAACGGACAAGGAAAATGAATAAAGAATATTTTATGGCAGGCCATATGAGTACAAAAAGGATTTTTTGGAGTTAAAGGGTAATTTAATAGATTTATGATGCTTTAATACATGTAAAAGGAGTGGATTACCCTGCACTGCAGAAGAAGTGGACAAGGAAAATGAATAAAGAATATTTTATGGCAGGCCATACGAGTACAAAAAGGATTTTTTGGAGTTAAAGGGTAATTTAATAGATTTATGATGCTTTAATACATGTAAAAGGAGTGGATTACCCTGCACTGCAGAAGAAGACTACTCTACTCCACTTCTTTTACAAAATTCAAACATCTTTCAGTCAGCTCCACACTCTATATCAATATTATCATTTTTTTGGGTGTGTATAATAATAGTTATATGAGCGTGAGTATATACATTGCTATTTGTGCGTACATATTATATTTTATTATATAAAATGACGTGCGCATCATAACTATGGTATAATCTAGTGCCTATTTGCAATATGTCTTGCACGTCGTCGCCGTATGACTTGATGTAATATGGGATCCTTCATAAATTTCGGAAATAAATCTAATGCCTTACGTTGCAAGTATAAGTCGCACTAGTTGTAAAAAAGCTCTCAACAGACTATTTTATATAGTGGCCAAACATTATTGCGTGATAGTATTTTTTATGATCTTTGTCTACTGATGTTTCATACAAGCACCAGCTGAGGCGATGAGGGTGTATGCCTTTTTTCCCTTTTTATGTTATTTATTTCATAGAGATTCAATCTCTTTACTGTATTTTTTTTTAGCTTTTACAACTTTCTATTCTAAACTTTTACCAATGCGTTGGGTACGTGCTAAAAATAATGCATAGATTGTCAGACGTTCTGAGGTAATGGAAAAAGACATTTTGTAAAATNGACGTTCTGAGGTAATGGAAAAAGACATTTTGAAAAATCGTATGAAACAAATACCTTCTCGTTTTTACCTTCAATAATAGGTACTGCGTTACAACATTTGCATATTATTTCGATCCGATCTATTAGTTGGTTACTCGCAAAATAAATTCTACGTTGTACGAAATATTCTACCATATCGCATGCATAAATACAAACTGGTATTGTTGTATTGTTTATAAAGTTTCTCTCATCTTTCACCATTTCTCTTTATTTTGCTCGGTGGTTTCAGCTCTGCAGTATTCAAAAGCAGAAAAGAAGCTCGTGTTGGCCACACGGAGAATGAACTTCCGTAACCTTACACGTTCCTCGTTTCTACAAATACATGTCGGATGGCGGTGATGATGATGATGATTACTTTTTCTCATTTAACTTCCCACGTCATCTCATCTTTATCCCGGGATTATTCACAAGGTATTCACTGGGGGAAGGAATATCGACCAGGCGAGGAAAAATAGAGAAAGAGATAGGGTGTGAGGAGGAGATGAAGAAATAGATCTTTCTCTCACGTCACAACTTTGGTTTTCTTTGATTCATGATAGCGTAACCAGAAAGCTCATAAAATAGACTCCATGTCCAGATCATGCATCGCTTTCCACATAAACACCACAGCAGAATTTTTTGATGGTAGTTTCGTTGGTTGTGAAACTATGGGTTGTAGTGTATAGTATAATCGAAATGAATTATGTGGGTAGTTCGTTGAGCTAACATAGATTTTACGTGCTTATTGGGTGGTTCCGCTGCTCACTCGTGTGACGATAATTAAAGGAGAGGTGGCACGGAAGAAGCACCGGCAACTGTGCAAAACTGCTTGAGAGGGCAATAACTTTACGACTCAGTGCTCATATAATTACCAATTATTACTATCTAGTGTTTTTGTACTGTCTACAATTCATATCTGTATGGAAGTATTTTATGGTACAAAGTAGTATTGGTGTCACGGACAAATAAACATCCTTTACCATCTTCATCTCCGCATCATTACATAAATACAACTGCGGAAACGTCGGAACTAGGAAATTAAATTATTTATCAAATTATAGCTGTTTTCATTGATTTTTGATACCGCTTTACATTATCATCGCAAACGGGAAAAAGTTTGATGCCGCTATTCTACAGTCAATATGTTTATGGAAGGTAATTAAATTATTTATCAAATTATAGCTGTTTTCATTGATTTTTGATACCGCTTTACATTATGATCGCAAACGGGAGAAAGTTTGATGCCGCTATTCTACAGTCAATATGTTTATGGAAGGACTCTGGTTCACATAGCGCTGCCGTAGTTTAGATTTTATTACATTAACTATATCATGTTATCATAATTTCTTAAACTTTGTACAGATTGGAATTTACTTTTTACAAAAAATTTGTAATTAACTTGCCGTGAAGCAAACTTTTACCCAAATTGAAACTAATAAAGAACGGTGAAAGCAGATACGGATTTGGAGAAATGGGTTGAGGCTCATCGAATAACCACAATGGATTCCATAAATGCGGTTATATATTATCTCCTGGTTAAGTTACTTTCCAGCGTCTTTTTCTTGTTTGGAATCAGCCAACACGGTTGGTCTGTATAGTTCAGTCACGCTCATCGACAAGGATATCAGTTTCCCGGTTATGTTGGCACAGGCGGCGATTTTTTCACAAGCCTTTATCCACAATATTATTATTTTACGTTTGCTGATACTGATTTGATATTTGTTTATTAGCACATTCTTGAGAAATTTTTTTTAGCCAAGTAACTTCGTTTGAGGTTGTCTGTCTGTTTTTCATTTATTTTGTCTCGACAGTTAAATTGAATAATGATATGAAGAAATATATTTTCCGTAGTTAACAATAAAAATGTTTTAAAAATAAACTCGACAAAAATGTCGTCATTATTATTATTCTGAAGAGTTCAGAATTACTATCATTATGGCATTTTCCACCAAGATTTTTTCCCCAACTAACTTCGTTTGAGATTGTCTGTGTTTTTTAATTTATTTTGTCTCGACAGTTCAAAAATTGTTGACTTGAATCGAATAATGATACAAAGAAATATGTTTTCTGTATTTAATAATAAAAATGTTTTAAAAATAAACTCGACAAAATGTCGTCATTATTATTATTCTGAGGAGTTCAGAATTACTATCATTATGGCATTTTCCACCAAGACAATTTATCAATACATCCAAGCATAGTAAATAAAGGTTCCGAGTTAGGTATACATTTCAAAACTATGAATATGCTTTCAATGCTTTTATCCTATTTTCCTACCCTTCTGAGTATTTTTTGTTCCTATTATTCTATTTCAAGATTTTGACAACAAACAAATTCTAACAAAGTAACCAACACATCATGGTTGTGTTTTAAAAATAAACTCGACAAAATGTCGTCATTATTATTATTCTGAGGAGTTCAGAATTACTATCATTATGGCATTTTCCACCAAGACAATTTATCAATGTATCCAAACATAGTAAAAAAAGATTCCGAATTATACATTTCAAAACTATGCTTTCACTGCTTTTATCCTATTTTCCTACCCTTCTCAGTATTTTTTGTTCCTATTATTCTATTTCAAGATTTTGACAACAAACGAACTCTAACAAAGTAACCAACACATCATGGTTAGGGCTCCCGTTATGAGACATGTTCTGTACACAAAAATAGAACGGGTTTTAAACTGGAAATGAAAGCCAAGACATTGACGATTCTTTGTTAAAGATGCTTATGAAGAATAGCACGTCATCAATTGCTTGTATACTCCTCGGTACTTGCATTCAAGAGTCGCCTTACATCACAAGCGAGTAAGTATACTGATACTTACATCAATGCTATTTGTTTTTATCCTATTTTCCTACCCTTCTGAGTATTTTTTGTTCCTATTATTCTATTTCAAGATTTTGACAACAAACAAATTCTAACAAAGTAACCAACACATCATGGTTGTGGCTCCCGTTATGAGACATGTTCTATACACAAAAATAGAACGGGTTTTAAACTGGAAACGAAAGCCAAGACGTTGACGATTCTTTGTTAAAGATGCTTATGAAGAATAGCACATTATCATTTGTTTGTACTTATACTCCTCGGTACTCACATCAGCCGCCTTCCATCACAAGCGGGTATACTGATACTTACATCAATGCTATTTGTTGTACTGATGTTGATTGAGAAAAAATTAACCATGAAAGCAACAGCCTTGCTAGTAACTTAATTTGGAATTTTTCGATGTGATGTAACCCTTTCCATTTCACTTTTGTCATTCTAATAGACTTTATTATATACGAACTAATGTTATAAAAGGAAATGTAAGCGGAGAAGTGACTTGCGTCACACAAAGCCAAGCTCTTTCCAAAGAATGGCTTACAAAACTGGGGAAACGTAGGAGGAACATGTCATACTTACTCGGCACATTTGTGAGGGTTGAACAGCAAAGCATTTGACATTACTGTGAAAAACAATAAAGAATATGTCTGAGGATACACGCAATATTATTTAGTGGCTTACAAAACTGGGTAAAACGTAGGAGGAACATGTCATACTTACTCAACACATTTGTGAGGGTTGAACAGCAAAGCATTTGACATTACTGTGAAAAACAATAAAGAATATGTCTGAGGATACACGCAATATCATTTAGCTGGAACAGAAATAAGAATGGGAAGATATAATGACTAAAATAGTCTATTTGCCATTTTTTTTATGCTTGACAGTTGGTACAAAAGAAATTGGTACACAAAAGTGGAAATGTACGCAGTCTCTGTTTACTACCTACGCGCTACTTTTTAACGAGCACGTTATCTTTTCACGTATTCCTCCTCAACACATACATGACATGACAGCCAATAAACCTCAAATAATGGACAAATCTTGTTATTGTGACGAATCGCAATTGTAAACTTCACTGCCACATCAGAAAAGACTAAAAATCTCCATCAAGTGAACGCTATTTAATTAAATTTAAACTCGAGAGCCATAGTATAGTTTCACGGGATAAATTAATATAGACATAATTGAAGCATACAAAAATATGCTGAAAGAAAATTATTGCCAGCAAGGACACTATTACTATTTACAATTCATAAGGTAATAATTGTTGCCACTGAACAAAAAAACTCACTCAGTGAGCACTATAATTTAAAAAGATTGAAGCAACCCTTCAGTTGACTCTCTTCTCTTGCGGAAAATAATATTTTCAAATAGAGGTCTTTCGTCACCTGTAAAATAACACACATATGTAATAATAAATTCACAAGGATTGAATTTCCATTTCAGCTTCCACGGTCAACACCGTACCATAAAATTGCTCTTTTTAATCTTTAAAGTGAGTACTCAAGGGAGTGGCAAGTATAGAATCAGTTGACTCTCTTCTCTTGCGGAAAATAATATTTTCAAATAGAGGTCTTTCGTCACCTGTAAAATAACACACATATGTAATAATAAACTTACAAGGATTGAATTTCCATTTAAGCTTCCATGGTCAACATTGTACCATAAAATTGCTCTTTTTAATCTTTAAAACGAGTACTCAAGGGAGTGGCAACTGTGGCAAGTATAGAATATAAATAATAAAAAACGAACATATAGTTGATATTATTACATGATAAAAACATTTGCGCAAAATAAATGCAGAGCTGTTTGTCTACTCCAGCCATCCAGTTTACCTAACTCTACTTCTTTTATTCCAAAAAATAATAATAACGCACTTAATAATAAATTCACAAGGATTGAATTTCCATTTCAGCTTCCACGGTCAACACCGTACCATAAAATTGCTCTTTTTAATCTTTAAAGTGAGTACTCAAGGGAGTGGCAAGTATAGAATATAAATATTAAATAAAAAACGAACACATAGTTGATATTATTACATGATAACAACATTTGCCCAAAATAAATGCAGAGCTGTTTGTTTACAGTCCAGCCATCCCTACTCTCCTTCGTTTATTCCAAAAAAATAATAATAACGCACTTATATACAAATATATATGTACATACAACCAGCTAGAAAATTGACAAGAAAATGGCAATTCAAACAACAGCGGCAGCGAGCATCTGTCTTTTTTTCTCCTTTATTTTTTTGACAAACCTCCTGCTGATTGTCGACGCGTTAGTTTCTCCTGCTTTCCCTATAAAAATCTTACTTTTCCCTCTTTCCCTTTCCATTATTAAGTAAATGTATATTCACAGAGTAGATCTGTCTTTATGATAGTACATGTGAGTGCCGATGCATAACTGCGCCGTGTGTGTGTCTATACGTATAACCCTTTTTATTTTTGTATGTTTTGTGAATAATATTGTACATTTTCGTTTTGTCCACTTTCCCGTAACAAATTATATATTTTCTCTTCTCTCAGCAAGCAAACAAGCAACAGTACAAACTAAAGCCCAAGAGAATGTTATGTTATTTGCTTTACAATAATGATTCCATTGCTATTTTGTCCTACTTTTATTACACGGTTCGTTTTCAGTAGAAGAAACATCGTTTTAGTAGCCGTGGCCGCTGAGCCAGTAGTAATAATATATATAGTGGTGGTGTTGGTGGCGGTAGTGGTGCTCGCAGCTTGTAATATTAGATTGCACTTTCACCATTATCTTCCTTGTACACTCTTTCAGAAGCAATCTCTTGCCTACAACATTGGCACAGTCGTTTATAAAAAGCGGCATATTATGCAATCTCTCTTGTCTGGAATTACAGTGTAAATGCATACACGCACACTGCTGGCAAGAACATGCCACTATACTCATTTTATCAGTTTTCTTGTGCTTTCTTTATACATATGTATATTATGGAGTGTGGGATCGTCATCATGATCCTGTCATGTTAAAAGCACAAATTTTATGTATAGGGTGGCTAGGAGCAGTAGTAGTTGTCGGGTGTCCAGAGAGATCCACTATACTCATTTTATCAGTTTTCTTGTGCTTTCTTTATACATATGTATATTATGGAGTGTGGGATCGTCATCATGATTCTGTCATGTTAAAAGCACAAATTTTATGTATAGGGTGGCTAGGAGCAGTAGTATTTGTCGGGTGTCCAGAGAGAAAAAAAATAGACCAGCAAAAAAATTAGGATTCGAAAAGACAAGTAAAAAAAGAAGAAGCGGCAGCAGGAGCAGCAGCGGTAGTCTCATAAAAATGATGACACTTCCTACGCTACCGTCGTGTTATGGCGTGTGTTCCAGCAGTCTTATTATTGCTCGCTTTTCATCTCATTGCATTGCAGATTGCAGTGGACCGTGTAGCAATATAGTGGCACTTGTAAAAAATGCTTGGAAGAAGATGACCATGATGGCAATCAGAATGATGACAATCCCTGCTCTTTTCCTTTTTCGCCAGCAATGGCCAGCATGGACACAATGCATATGGTCATACGAGATAAAAATGGTCGCAAGCCAATCATTACAAATAGCAGCAGCAAGTCACTGTGTGTGTGTACTGATCATGGCCGCAGTCATCATTTATATATTGTACACAGTGACAAAGAAAAGGGAAAGGAATAAAAATGAGGAAAATGCCTGCACGCAATAATATGGCGAATGTATAAGTAGGCACATATTTTCGTATATAAGTTTGGCTTAACCCTGTCCACATCTCTAGCTGCTGATATTATTACTGTTGTTCAAAATTGCCGACCAATCGCTGTAATAGTATGTAGTTTTTTTTTCAGAAGAATGGAGAACAGCATACACGACCTCATTGCAGTAGTACGTGCAAGTCGGCGGAAGTGTACAACTCCACTAGCTGGGGGCTGACCACTGAAAATAATCGTAAAGAATAGCTATATACAGCGTGGAATGGTTGTCGATCGGAAGGAAGGGAAATGCATAAAAAAGAAATGATCTTGTCCACGTCTCTAGCTGCTGATATTATTACTGCTGTTCAAAATTGCTGACCAATCGCTGTAATAGTATGTAGTTTTTTTCAGAAGAATGGATAACAGCATACACGACCTCATTGCAGTAGTACGTGCAAGTCGGCGGAAGTGTACAACTCCACTTGGTAGCTGGGGGCTGACCACTGAAAATAATCGTAAAGAGTGGCTATACAGCGTGGAATGGTTGTCGATCGGAAGGAAGGGAGAGAAATGCATAAAAAAGAAATGATCAACTGGTCGACAAAACAAAATGATCTTTTTTCAAATGGAAGTACCTAAGCTAACTGCAAAGCTCAACCGACATAAGAAGACTGGGAAATGCAATTCAAAAAGTAGATTGTGCACTTTCATTTTTGTTTGTTTACAAATTACAAAAGAAGCAAAACTGCCCTTTTTATTTCCCTATTGAGAAGCTGGCTGATTGAACATCATGCAATAAAAATGCAAGAGTGGTGTCACCAGTGGCTAGTTTCTCTTTCGTGCATCAGTGACCCAAAACTTTTTTTTTCGCAAACTTGGTGGTTCCGCCTCTTACCTATTACTATGCATTGAAACACAAAATCCTTTAAAATATGCGGTTGACAAAACCTTTGACAAAAAATCCCACAACTGTTACTGTGCTGTCTAAGGTCATGATAGGATGAATCTGTAACTTAACATAAAATAAACTTTTGATACAAAAGCTATTCAACATCAATAATGGAATGGATCAAAGTTCATCATAAAAGTTTTCACATTTCATTGTGCTATATTCTTCTAAAAGTAATACCATGTTTGTGTGCTTCCTGCACTTTCAAACTTACAATGGCAAGTAGCTCGGGAAAAATTTTCCATTTCATTTTTACGATCCGCATGTTATTAGGTATTATTGAAATGGACAAATATTATTGACGATGACACATTGCTTATGCATGCTATTTTGCAATGGCTTCCAGGAAAAACGCATGGCGTGATCGAACTATTTTCGTTTATCGTAAACATATAAACCGATTTTGTCATCATTATGAGATCACAAACGTAAGAGATGACGACAATACAGGTCAAGAGAGTGTACTAGAACGTTGAGTGGGTTAACATAAATAAACTATGCACTTTGTTATCACTATCACCATCTTCCCTCTTTTTTCAAGCTTATGCCTTAGGTAAACCATTTATTTGGTCGAGAGTATCATTTTATCAAATGTACAAATGCAGGTGGGCAAGTAATTGAACAGCCAAAACAATAAAAGTCAACAAGAATCGAAGCGGAAAGGAATATAGGAAACGCATGGATTTGTCCGAAATTGAAAGTAACCAAATGTGAAAACGATGAGGAATGTCGATGATAATAATCTTTTTCTGCCTCATTTTATCCTGCTATATTAATTACATTGATAGGTAGTATTAGTATACAAACAACCCAATTGTCGTGGTCTGAGAAGAAGAAATCCCATTTTCTTGGTAAAGTTAAGACTGCTGATCGAAAGTTTGAAGAAAAAAGGAGCAACCAACATTAAAGAAAATCTTTTTTCTTCTTTTGCCAACATGGAAAGTTATAAAAAGCTCTTCTTATTAGTTTACTTGCTTTTTCTGGTTTGTCTCATTGCAGTCAAGCATCTTCATTTTACCTACGAAATGTATACGACCTGAGAGAAATGCAGAAATGTACGACAAGTTGCATTGTAACTTTGCTGTATAGATCCTTTCCCGTTTGTTTTGACCTATTAAAAGAAAATGAGAATGGTCTTATTCAGTAATGGCATTATTCAAAAAGTTTCTGTATGCTCACATTTTCCTCGTTTTCATCAAGAGAAAAAATATAGGTAGCGGAAATGCCAAAATGAAAATCGATATGACCTCTTCTAAGAACCGATGCATATTAGTAAGGAAGGGAAAGTATAAAAATTAGCCATTTTTCTTTGCATATATATGTGTGTTTACATATCTTTTAGGAATACATTACTTATTTACTATACGTACTAGCAAGAGTACCAATAATAATACAATGACCCTTTGCTTTTGTTACAAACCAACACATGATGAGTTTCACGGTATCTATATTTTCTGCTACTGGTATGTCCAAAACACGTAAATATTGTGTGTAGTGGTTCAAAAGTTGCATGTAACAAACTTAAATAGAGAAAGTGAGTGGAGGAATAAAGTGTGAGCGAAAAGTTCCACCAACTGACTGAACTACATGGATTCAAGGGAAAGTGCCAGATTCTATAGTTTGTTGGTCAACTTGAATTGATGATGAAAATGAGGATAATAATATTCGTCGGATGGGAAAAAGTTTTTTTTCATCTTTTTTTATGCAATGTTATCTTTCGCCTCTACTTTGACTGGGAATATATTATATAAGATGGAGGAAAAAGGTAGAATACTTACATGTGGAAAGGATTAACTTTTATAAGGAAAGATGTGACTTTTCTACACTTATTTTATACTGCATATATAAACGTAGGATATTTCTTTGATTTCTGAATGAACTTGTTTTTCTTCTCTTTTTACGTACTTCGCATATTCTCCCATCAAAGAGCAGATTCATTTCTCAGCACATTTGTCTAAAGTGTTAGTGAAGTAGAGAGAAAGA
>JAANSP010002239.1:0-13245 GCA_036850745.1 Homidia socia | reverse complement strand
CTCGAGAAGAGAATCGAGCCACATACAAGCAGGCAAACACACTGCTTCACAAAAACGCAATGACATAAAACGTTGACAAACGTATGCCCTCCTACTCCCAACAACAGTGATAATTAATTTAAACTAATACATTTTCGCTAGAAAACAGCGCGCTTACTTTATGTTGAATTTAATGTGGTGACGGTGACATACATTACTATGCCTTTACTCCTATGCGCTCTTATTATCAAAAACTCATTTTAAAATTACAACCGTGACATCAAAAAGCGACTGAATAGTAATAAACTTTCAAATTAACAAATTCGAAATATAGCAATTTTAGGAAAATTTCCTAAAAATCAACAAAAGTAAGGTAGAAAAAATTCACCTTCATAATTTTGAGAACCGATTACCAAAGATGAATGTTTAAAAAAGCAGAAATAATTACAATGCGTCAATAGTAAACAAATGATTTTTTACTGCAGACGATCACCACTACTCCGAAGTATCAGTTTAATTAACAATTGATTTTATGCTCCTTAACTTTTTTAATGTAAATGACAAAGAAATTTGTTTACACCATTTAACGAAATGCATTCAGTTTCAGTATATTTAGGTGCTCAACTTGAATGACTTACAATTGATTGTTTATCTTCCTTTACAACGTGTCACACTTCATATATGTGTAGCAAAATTGAAAAAACATGACATCAAGTACATCGAAAACATCTAGGGGAAAATGTATCGGAACAAAATGTAATCCGAGAAATGGTCACCCGACTAAAATGTCACACGGGGTAATTTGCATAGGTATTTAAAAACTTCTTGATAAAGCTCCAACTACGGCTATCAGTAGGTATTATGGAAATAATGTGTACGTGCTCTCAGAGGCTATCCTAGGCAAAGTTCGGCCTGGAGAGCATTGTAGAAGATCGGCCTTTTCAAAAAAATTCTTAACAGTAAAGAACGGCATAAATTGGAATTTCATACCTTTTGGCTCTCACTTACATATTTATCCTAAGAAAGGTTGCATAATATGCTATTAGCAAAAGCAAAAGCTATTGAGCTACTTTATAAAAAAATTTGCGTATGTCCGCCTGTGTACATTATTTGTCGAAAACGATTTAGAGCTTTTTCAATTGTGCTTTCGGTAATCGGTTACTAGTAAACTCTTGTCAGAAAGGTGTAGTTTTCAATAAAATTGGTCAACGATAGTCGTTGAAAATCGTAGACAGTTATTTTTTAAGCATAACATACATATGGGACATAGTGATAGCGAGAAAAATTAGGTTGAAAATATCTTTCGTTTTAAATCTACAAATACAAACTGCAACTCAATTTCACTACTTACCTATCTACCTGTCTATATTTCAGTTATTGGGTTTATGGACTCCCTAAATGTAGCATATAAATACCCAAGTATTATAGTTGGCGAGCGAATCGAGCCGAATTTTTTTAAATTCGGGTAGAGAATATTTGCAAAACTCTCATTTTAACTATATATATTTGTAAAATTTTCCATTGCCTTCGCGTGGTACGGCCCTTAATTTGGTACGGCCTGGAGACTAGTCTCCACTTCTTGCCAAAGGCGGATAGTCCCTGCGTGCTCTACTACGCGTCAATTTTTTTACTGTTACTTATAAAATTTTTGGTATTGGTAACTTATCACTGGAATCAATTGTTTTTGTTGGTATTGAGTGGCCATAATATAAAATTAAATTCAATACGTATTATACTTTATTTTGTTATTACAAATGCATCGAAAAGTACTTGGAACCTTAATCCCCCTAAAAGTTGACAAGAATACAATATTGCATTGGAAAGGCTTATCGGTTGATGGAAGCAGCTCATGAGTAACAACTTGAACAAATTACTGTCAAGAACTGCTGATTTAGTGACATTAAAAACTTGCTAGTAATCTATTTATAAAATACTTCTGCAGTGCCCATTAATAAAACCTGAATTGGTTATCAACAATGTAATAACATATTGATTGATGGTTATATTAAGTGTTAATTGTATTTATATTCATATCCAAATTTTGGATTCAAAACCAGAATTGTATGATGATGGCACTCATTTACGTCGGACATTTATTGATGGTCAATGATAATCTTAATAAATTGGGCATGATAAATTCTGCAATTTTCAGTCATTACAACACAGTATAGTTGTGAAAGCAAAAGAGTCAGCAGATACTTGCTTATAATCAAGAGCAATGCCAGACACACTAAAAGCCTTTTATTTCCTTGCCTTTTTAGCTTTTCTGCTTACAGCAGGTAAGCTGGGGTGAAGCAAACCAGTAATTTTGTTGCATTTTTTGCAAAAAAATATATTTTAACTTATTTTTAAACCTTCACAGGAAACTGCTCAAAAGCTAAGGCAGCAAATGACGAGCAATTTGAAATATATCTAACAAAAGCTATGAAAAGATACTCGGATTGGGTGCAGGAGAATGGGTTTGATCCTTCTCCCATGACTAATGACAGCATAGCAGGCTCGCGTGACGGTGTTACTCTTGATTGTCAACTCAGGTAAATAATTCATTTTATAAAAAGTAAACATAATTTAATTTGACATAATTAACATGTTTACCATGTAGCAATCATTACGTACGTCGTTATGCGGATAAAGGTCAGTTACTCGTGGGATTTTCAGAATCCAATTTCATCCAGCACAGCTNAATTTAATTTGACATAATTAACATGTTTACCATGTAGCAATCATTACGTACGTCGTTATGCGGATAAAGGTCAGTTACTCGTGGGATTTTCAGAATCCAATTTCATCCAGCACAGCTTTGAGATGGGTCGACAAATCTTTTATTATCATGAGTACATTGGTAATATCGTGAGCCTCAAATTACTAATTACTTATAAATTACAGATAAATCTAAACTTGATTTTTGACTCTTTTCTTATAAATTTAAGGCGACTTTGTTTGCTCGGGTCTCCTAAGCCACTACAATTTTCCTGAACTGAGCTCAGATTTGGCATTCAGCGGCCAGGGTCATTTCAACATTACCTCGGAAAGTTCATTTGATTACGTAACCTTGAAAAATGTTGGTATTACCCAGGAATACCAATTGGACTTATCTCATAGCCAATCATCATACGTACTGCAGGCAATGCAAGACTTTGCTTACATACAAGGAGAATGGAATGAGACTTTGATTATTAGTACTTATCTCGATGCAGTAGATAAAGTATTTGCTTATAGGTATTACATGCATCCAATGTTATATACTGAAGGTGTTAGATACCCAACTGGTCACATGTTAGAAAAGTATGTTCGGCAAGTAGCACAGGTAATGTGACATTATTTTTGTTTTTCTGCATTTTTTTTGCTTTGTTGTAATTCGGAATTTTAATTATACCCTTTCATGTTTCTTTAGGTGGTAGACTTAAGGGAGATTATTAACGAGGAGGATCTTCCCCCACCGTACGTGCCAACACCAATGGCGAATGAGTGATTCGGAGTAATGACTTATTTTATCTATAATTTTGGCTTTACATTCTGAACAAAATTGATTAAAAACTACTTGACAATGAGCAGTAAATTTGCAAAAAAGTTATGAACAGGCTTTGGGACTGATAAGCAAAACTAATTTACACACGTAGACGGTAAATAAAATGTATAAAGTTTCGTTACCGAGGTCTATATATTCTGTCAAAATAAATCTTCATTGACACTAATTGATGATACGTAATAACTAATACGAGTTATCAAAAAGTGATGATAAGTTGAAGCTGCAGCAATGAAACAATTTCTCGTAAAAAGTTGCTCGTTCTGCTGAAATAGTTTAGTTGAAACATCTTTTTTAAAGGAACAAACCTTTTAACTCACGGTTTGTACTTGCCTTTACCTCATCGACTATTGTATTTTAATTCATTACTTATTATCTGTCACCGACTACCTCTCTTGTTTTTCGATTCGGAAGAAAGATACAATGCCTTTACCTATTAACTGAAACAAACATATTCAGGAACTTGCATATGCATCAACTTGATTTTATTCGACGCTGAATTTTGTCGATACTGCCTAATGCAATGATTTAGATTTTTTCCGAAATTTATAACTCAAAGTTGTAAAAGTTTTTCGTATAAACTGGTGTAAATTACAGTATATCAAATCGAGGCTTATTTATTCTACTGAATTATATTCAAAATCAATAAAAGGCAAATGTCGCCACGTTTTTTTTCTGGCAGACAGGTCTTCAATTTTATTCACGTGTCTTACCTTACATTTTGTTTTGCAAAATGCACCACGATAACATGACTGAACATTATTAAAGTCGAAATGTACTCAAAATCCTATTGCTTGGAACATTTCTCCATTGGTATTAAAACTACCTGAACATTCTAGCACCATGATTTGTTATGAAAAAGGTTGCATTTTTTTCGAACTCGAAGGACAAAACAAGACTCGTGGATTCAGGTTATACTTTTATATAACCATGCAATCTTTTGCGAGGAAAAAGTATTTTGCAGGTTTTATTAGCGGGAGAGTATTTGTAGAGCAAACATTTATTAGCTGCACAAAAATCTTTTCAGTTTGTATAATTGCGAGCATGGCAGCTAGGTCGCAATTAAATATTAGAATTTTCAGTTATTATCTTCAGAACTGAACTTGAAAAACTTTTTCAATTATTAGTTACTTTTAGTTATAATCCTTCATGCATTCATAAAAATGCTTGTTAGTTTGCGTCTCCAAAATTTTGTTTGCATCTTTTTGCATCTTTTTTCTTTTAACAGTGGAGAACAAAACAGCTTTTCTCAGCTGCGAACACTTGATTTACATGGAATTTTTAATTTTTGGTTATACGAGAAAATGTCGCAATTTAAGCAACACTGGCGCAGTAACATTTACAAAAACAGAGCAATAGAAGTGGAAAATTTGAACCAAGTAATATATACGCTGCGACTACGCCGAGCTTTTATTGTTATCGACAACTTTTTTGCGGTGGACATAAAGGAGCCAACTGTTCCCGTGTTAATAAGACAACCGATCCCAATGATAAATGCTACATACCAGGAAGTTTTGGACGAGTACCCAAGCACCAACTTGTTTGTTTGGGCTCCAAGCAACTTTCCGACGTTTCCTAGATGCCGGAATCAGTGTGACTTTAAACCAGAAATGTGCTTATCTGCAAAATACATGTACCATATCTCCCAAAAGGATATCTGTATTCGGTATAACCATTTTGCACTGTCAGCAAACTCCAAAACATGGCACGGTTCTGCTCATATTCATCTATTTTTTCCCAAGTATTTGCTAGAAACTTTTGAATATCGTTATCTGAAGATTTTCTGGTATGACATTGAGGATAAGCATGAAACATTAGCCCCAAGCAGTGCGCCACAATTTAACATATTGATTGACAGTAGAGTGGAACCAAACTATTCGGAAGATGAACTGAATATGTGGATGAATACAGAGGTTGAAACAACTAAAGTCCTTCCAGCTCATTATGGCTACATGAGACCAACCATTTCCCATGCCATATTTCTGTACATGATTATATCAGAATTTACGTTTAGGATTACCCAAGTCACTGTTTTGAAGCAATGCACCTCCTGTAATCATGGTACACTATATATTTCAAAGGATATCAAGCGCAGCATGCAATTTTCATTTGAAAATGTTCTTCTTCTTGCGTATAAGCAACAATCTGACTCATTTTATTGGAGCGGGCTTGACAAATCCTCCGCTTTAAGGAGCATTTCAAGGGAAACAATGGGCTTGGCTGTAGACGTTATTCTAGCTTGTGAGCCTCCAATCTCTAAAAGCAGGTATTTAGCATTGATAGGCCACGACAAGCAGATGCTTCTATATCGTGCAGTGGGATTAATAATACGAGAAATCATGCTCAACTACACGTACGGTAACGTGTATGAATGGTGCGACAATGGGAAACGGCGAAGAATGACGGACAACGAAATGATAAATGGAGGTAGATTTGATCTACACCTGAGGTGGAAATTCAAAACATTTCCAAATGCTTTTGAAAGCAACAAGTACCCCCTGGCAATTGAAGACCATTCCAGTAGACTACGTTTTATTACTTGTGGCGAAAGAGGGAAAACAGGATTTCCACTAAAGGAAATAATAATTTCGTACGATGCCAATGTGTGGATTTCTACAGTTTTGACACTTTTGCTGTTGTCCGTTGGAATAAGCACGCTTTACCGCAACGGCATTCGGAAACAAGCCATGTGTTTCCACGAAGGACTACTCTCATTTTCAAAAGTACTGCTGGAGCAAGGGGACCCTTTTCCTTCAATTGTTCCAAATATTGGCCCACTTCGTTGGATTCTTGGCGCCTTTCTCCTGGCTGGGATTATATTGAGCAATGGATACAAAAATGATAATGTCTACAACATGATAACATACAGAAAGCCACTTTTACTCAAAACGTTGGAGCAACTTAAGCAAACAAATTTTTCCATTTACTCTCGAGTAAGTCGTGTCGAGTTGCTTCCACGATTAAAAGATATCACAAGGGGGAATCACAAATACAAAGGCGCCGAACTCAAGTACTATAGAGAGAAATTTATAAGTTACTTGCTAACTGCACGGTCGGAAATTGGTGATATCTTCGATTTTTTCTATTTTAATGATTATGAAGGTCCAGAGATGGACTTTTTTGATCTGCTTTTTAACAGCTCTTCGTTGCATCCCAATGCTGTCGGGTTTCTTAATAATCTCACATTTGATTTAAATTTTCCTGGTAATGTCAAATATGATTTGTTTGAAATTGCAAGATTAGCTGAAAGCCACTTGTTGAAAGTACAACATGAGTGGGTAATGAATGATTTGAAAAGCTGCAGCAAGGTTGCTATTGTTGTTCCCGAATCTATGGGCTATCACTTGAAAAAACAAATCTGGTTTGATTCTGGTGATGATTCCAGTTATGTTTCTGTTGGGAAAGAGGTATATATGCAGCTACATCTGGGAATCGATTTTGTAGGTTATGCACCCCCATTTATTTTAAAACGACTTGACTATTTAAAGGAATCTGGTATAATTTTTTGGTGGCAAACTTTTTCTCGAGGTAGCGATTGGCTGGATGATGATGAAAATTTGCCCCCAAAAAGTGCCCCACTCAATGGCAATATTTTCTTGATATTTATGTTACTCCTTACTGGGCTTACTATTGGTTTATTTAAGTTTCTTATGGAGATGAGGTACGGCATTTTAGAATTAGCAACTACAATATTCTGTAGAATTGTATCTGCGTTTGGTTCGCTAGGTGAACAACTTCGGTTACAAATGATAATGCTGAAAGGTATAATATTTAGAAATAATACTACGGTCACTCGTGTACTAAATGTCAGAGTATTTCAATGGAAACACAATTGATGGCGCGTTTTAGTTGAAAGGAGTGAGTACAAAAACCGTTTAATTTAAAAATACTTCGGGGTAAATTTAGCGTCTTACTTAAGAATATTTATGCCGTTACAGCATTAAATCAACTTCTGTTGTCTTAAGTGACTAACATATACTTACAAAAATATTTTAACAGAATATTGGGAAAAAACTGCGGCAAAAAAGATTGATGAAAAAATTATTAAAATTAGTCATTAGTCAAAGGATTATTAACTTAAAATATCAAAAAGCAAAGTGCTTGCATGGTGGTGATTTCAATTTTATATTTGGTTTCTTAATAGCGGTAATGCAACAGTTAATACTACTATTGAATTTTGTTGCACTTTTTAGAAAATCTGCGTTACTTGCGCAATGTGTAATATTCATAAATTTAAAAAACCCTGCTATCTAAAACAAGTTTTGAGATTTATAAACATGTCACACATAAGCTTCAATTTCCAAAAAATTCCAGTACCCAGCATGAACAAAACTAAAGATTCTTTTCTGCAAACGTACTACCATTCTAGCACAAACTGAAGCCAAACTAAACGAGAAATTATGAAGTGTGTACGTGGAAAAATGTATGAACAAAATATGGGAAAATCGCATTTACAATGCATTATGCTATTTTTCACAGATCGTTCAGAGAGCCATAGATAATCCTGGATGCATTAGAGACACTCATCCTGGTTACTGCTTTAAAAAGGCACACTGCAATTGCTTTTATTTTTGGATTTGAACGAGTACATACGAAATCGAACGTTTTTGGTTTCAAAAAACTCAAAAAACTGCAATTTTATGACTTTTACGTCCTGGCCTAGTATTGGTCCCTAGGGATATTTTTGCTCTTTTAGATAAGTGGAATATGTTTGCAAGATTATAGGGGAAGTTATGCCGAAAAAAAAACAAAAATTTGAAAACGTTGTAAAATTAGAGTAAAATAAAATTGACCGGATTTCACTGAAAATGGCTACGTACAAGAAACAACTGAAATATTACCAAGACACAGGGTGTATGAGTATAATTATAAAGAAAGATACTTTGCTCTCCTAAAAATTAATTTAATTGAAAACAAAAAAAAACTTGAAAATCTTGTCGTTTAAAATCAAAATTCTTGTTATATATTTAAATATACAGTGTTTTTATAAAGTTCCGAATCACCTAAAATAAATTGACACATTCCTAATATCACAACAACATAACCAACAACAATGTTAGAATTTTTAATTAAGGCGAGGGAATACATTCGTTTCACTATTGCCTTCGTGACTAGTTTCTTTCGTTTTGTTGATATTTTTTCTTGAAATATTTGTTTGGAATTAAAAGTCGACAAAACATATTTTGCATTTTACATTTTGCTAAATTTAAAATTAGTTACATCACTGAATTTTCAATTTTTTTGCTCTGTCCATTTCATTAGGTAAAGGAATTTGAAATGACTCAAGATATGAAAATCATAAATACCGTATAAGAACTCAAATATACACCAATTTTTTTACGGTACCTTTGATAGTGTGTAAACTGAAACCTCCAACAGCTCTATATTTTTTTGTTCTGATTTAGCAACATTGATGGTATTATTGTTAATGCATTGTACATAATAAAGATTCGCAATGAAAAACCAGGAACGAAATGTATTAGAATAAGCTAATTGCATCTCTGATCAAAATTCAATCAAAGCTATACTATTTTTAATTCTAAAGTTCCCTTACACTTTAAAATGTTGTTGTCGTTTCAGTTAATTAGCGGAAGGTATTAGCAGCTTTTGTTTGGCGGTTTCTCTATGTAGTTGTAAGCACATCTACCATCTAACATGTTCTGAATTTATTAATTGTATTCTGTTTTTGAGTTACAAATAGGAACAATCAAATATTCATCCTGAAAAACATGTTTGTTTACCCGAATATTTAAACGGAGTTAACTTGTTTCTATTTTTTGCGTATCAAAAGTGTTGATTTTTGAATGGGTTTTAAGTTCAGATAAAATGCTTAGATAAGGAGAAAAATACTAAATAATGAGCTAGGTCAGAACTCACATACCTAAAGTTCTATCAGGGTCAAGCGTTGTTATCATTTTACCAACATGTATATTGCTCTGTATATATTGGTGGTATTTTTTTCTATTATTTGGCATATGATTCGATTGTTTTTGTTCCAATCTAATTCATAAATGCTGTAAAAAATTTAGCATTTGAGCTTACGCACTAGGCCATTTAGAGCTTACAAAAGTTTTATTAGGTATCAGCGCTTCCCATCTTAAGAAAATATGCTTATAAGCAACACGTGCGTGTTTTTTTGGAAAAACTGTAAAAAGCATGTCCACATTAGAAAGCGTTATTTTTTATACAAAAACAAAAAACATTTTTTGGCTGGCAAATATTATAATATTAATTCAATCTAAATATCTGACGACGTCTAGTTTAGTGCTTTAATGACTGAAAAAATACCACTTTTGAAAGGAGGATTGTCCTGTTCTGTAGTTTTGACTACTGAGTACTGACACGGTTCTGTTTCTATCAATTTAAGTCAGGAATCCAAAACAGAACAAAAAATACATCACAACTGTGCGATAAAACTTTATTTGGTACAAATTTCTATAAATCTTGCGGAAAACTCCAAGGGATCGTCAATAAAACAGATTTTTTAACATTAGAATTGCCCTGCAATTACTTTTAGTTGCATTTGTTTCCAATTTAAAAAACTAGCCCACGGTACACAAAGAGTATTATGCCATAGCTGTTGACTTTTTAATACGACTATTCAAATTCAAAAATTTTGTTCCCACGTCAAGTACGGTTATTAAAGTAGAAATTAAATTTTTTACGTGTATCGCAACACTAAAGTGTTTTTCTTGCCCTTTAATGAATTCCAATACGTTTATCAGTGCCCCATCCCCTTAAGTTCAAAATTTTTAGATCGCTTTGTTTACAACAAAGCTGTGAGTTTATTAAGAATCAATATTCAATTCTCTTTTTCAAATTTATTTTATAAAATGCCATTAGCAGCCATAAATATTTTTTTTTTAAATTATAGTTCTAGAATTACAAAACGCTTTTACAATCTTATGTCTTAATCTAGCTTACCCTTAAATTTTGCTTTGCTATTCTGTAACCTGTTCCAGTTAAATTTTTTGCGAAATTGTACAAGAAAATCGCATCGTACAATAGCGCATCTCTAAGTTAGAACAGCTTCCAATGACATGTTAGTCAGTTAGTGTTATTATTTTTGATTTACGCTAAGTGGGTGATAAATACTGTTTCTAATAAAAAATTACAATTATTTATTTTACAGATATTAACTATTGAAATGCTTTTAGGCACAACATTTTAATTTTTTATTAGCTTTTCACCTAAATCTATAGTAATGTGTTGTTTTTAAGCTAAAATGTTATAAACACTTTTTAAGTACAGCAGACAGTCGCTTGTTTTTTTCTTGGCCAATTAAAAATTTGGTTTTTTTCCAATTTTTGGCTAATCTTTATCCTACAAAAATTGTAACCTTTTATCCATCAGTTCAGTATTCATTATAAAAACCTTGTAAACGGAGTACATTATGGCAAGCGCATGGAATAATATCCTTCAATGGAGTGATCCCACTAGTTTCTTGAACTTTTTCTACGCAAAACTACTCAATGTCAACCGAAAGCACAACAAAAATTTCTCTTTGCGCCGCTTAATTCATCGTCAACTTTGGCTTCTCAACAAAATTCCCGGCTGCGGAATATTTTGTCAAAGCCGAAACCCAAACAAAATAGTGGACGTCCGGAGTAGTCGTCCACGGCTAGCCCTATGCTATACATTTCTACTTACATGCATTGCTACAAAAATTTTTAACAGCACTCTTGATTACATCAAGCTATCAAACGAAACAATAAGTTATGACCTGCTATTTCAAACATTCTACAGCTACATTAGTTTCGTCATCATGGTCATAATGTACGTTTTTGCCCTTGAAAATCACACAGAACTTGCAAATGTGATAAACTCTTTGACTCAACAGCCACTTGTGAAAAAGTCCGGTTTACTTAGATGGCCGCTGCGTATCTCTCTAGTTATGATTGTTACTGGAATTGTTGGAGATAGCGTTCGCGTGCTTGGAAGTAACTACGGGGCATTGTGCTACGACCAAGGCATTCAAGATAGCCTATGCTCTAGTCTAGAGTTGGGCGCTAAAGTGTACCAAATATGGTCACTGTCTCTTTTACGCACAATGTTTTCCTTTATTTTATTTGATGGGCTAGTTTTCAGTTACCTTTCTCTTTACATTATAACAAAATCGTTGTATCGCCAAGTTATCTCGGATTCTGGGAGCAAGCTTGTATTTGCTTTTCGAAAAAGGGTCCCTGTGGTCCTTTCCGAATATCGATGCCTTCAAATGTACACCGGTCTCGTGAACAATTGTTTTCAGGAAAAACTTGTATTACGGTATATTTCGGTAGTGATCATCTTTGCAATAGGTTGTGGTGGTCTTTTGTTCAACGCTGGCTTTTTGAAAAATGCATCAACAAAAACAATTGTCGCTGCTGGTCGTGCGTCAATTTTTATTTATGGATTTCTCATTTTTGCGTTCAAAATTCCAGGAAAAGTTAATGCAAAGTCAATAAGAATTTTGCAGGTATGGAAATGTCAAGCTGCAAAAAATAGGCCAGGATACGGGGAGGCTTCTGTTCAAACACTTCGAGAAGTCAAATATGCAGTTAGAGCATCTCATCATCTGAAAATTCACTTTGGCTCTGTTAACTTTTTTGATAGGGGCACCTCACTAAATATTTTGAATTTTGTCATTGACAAGACTGTCATTGTGCTGATGCTGTTTAGAAGATGAAGTGCATACTTTTAAATATAATTCTACCGGGCTGTGTATACCCAGAGTAAATTTGAATGCTTTATGGATATAATCCAGTAACTTATTCACAAAATGAAAAGTTGCACAATACAAATTATAATGTCATTTTGCATGCTGTTGTTCAGTACATCAGAGTAAATTTATGTCTAATGTATTTAACTTTAATGTCGTATAAAATAGAATAAAAGTGCTCAGAAATCGGACGAAATGTAAAAAACTCACATAATAAATTATTTTCAATTGCAGCTCTAACTTTGAGTTTCCTAGTTTCAAAATACTTAAAAAAACAAGTTCAGAATCGGCAATAGCAATTTTCTGACATAATTTGATTTATTTAAAGTTCTTCAACATTATAGAAAGAAATATGAAAACATTTTATTGTCGGTTAAATTATTTCCATAAATATTGGCACTTCAAAAATTTCCGTCTGATTGCTGTCCATTGTTTGCTCCATTCGAAGACTAAACATGAAAAAACAAGCACTCAACACTCTTGACATGGATTATGCAACCAAAGAATAAATACATTAGATAATTGAAAATTTATAAATTGACGCGCAGTAAGTTTAAATGGGAATTGAACCGGGGAGGTTTACAGACAGACTCGCATTCATTTGTTTCTATGACTCACTCCGTTATTTCAGGCTGGATTCGAGAACAAAAATATCATTATCATTAAATTATTCATTTAAATAAAATGATAAATTTCAAAAGTAAAGCAATCTTATTCTTTCTGGTGCTGGTATTGCGTTTAAAATTTTCTTTGTGTGAACTGGGTCCGTTAACAACTGAAACAGAAAAGACTCACCCTCACTATCCCATTGTCTTTGGAAAAGGATTTGAAAGGTGCGATTTCCATTTAGTATTTCTCGCGTCAGATTTAAGAAGCCCTTCAATTTACTACCCGTCATATTTTAACTTCATAACGACAAACTATTCCCTAAAATTTGCACACACGTGGATGATTAGCACAGATATTTTGAATAGCTTAGACCGCGAAAAAATTAAAACCACATCAGAGTACCCCAATATACACTTTCGTGCTCAAAAAAGAG
>JAANSP010002238.1:0-13246 GCA_036850745.1 Homidia socia | reverse complement strand
CTCCTTTAGCTTCCGATTTGTTGTCTATTTTGCTAATACTTGTTTTTCTATTTCTTTCTTCGAGCGAGTGATGCCATTTCAACACATGTAGTTATTTAGCATATTATTGTCTAGAGCTGTAGCTCCCTACCAATGTATTTATATAAGTAGCTTCACTACTTCACTAGCAACACACTACAAGCCAACACTTATTTTCTCTTTGACATCAACTCATTCCCTTTTTTTGATTGACTCAAATTTTCTTTGTTATTTGTTTTTTTTGTCTGCATTAATAATTGCAGAGAAAGCGGAAAGCACATGGTGCACGCTTTCTTGATAGTTTGATTGATAATGACGCTGTTGATGAGGTACTGTCGTAAAAAGTGCATGAAAACAAAGATTTATATCTGCATTGATAACTACTTTGCCATTTAGTGGTTTCTTTTTCCCTTCTTTTCTTACCAGACTTATATCCTTAATCCTGGACAGTGGGATAGTGTTCACAATATTCTTTGGGGGATTTTCCGTCAACACGATAGAGTTATCCATGAGGAGAGCATAGCTGGGTACCAAAGTACCTTTATTGTCCCACATGCACATTTCGTAGTACCTGAAACAAAAGAGAGAGAAAAAAATTACAGATAAAAACATTTTATTACTGTTAGCATTCAAGTTGTATATCAAAATATATGGCTTTCACAATTACAATAAACGTTTTCATAGCATTCGATATGATGAAATAAGTCAGACCTCATAAAAATATTTAAACGTTGTACAAATGCTTAAGAAAATTCGTAATATGTATTCTTTATTTTCTATTATTATTTTGTGTCTATTAAAGCATCAACAGACTATACGAAATAGAAGGAACAGAATTATTTTTGTCCCTGTTGTCATTTATTATTGCAAATGATGTTTTTAATTACATACAGTGAAATTAATTCAGTGAATTAAATTAGTGAAAGTGAGAAAGTCATTTACAGGTTGCGTAAATCATCATTTTTACGAAATCAATCTCTATACTTGACTAAGCAAGTATACACACACTGCTTATCTGTACGTTTAATTTTGTATGTTTTCTTTGCTTGAGTGTTCTGCACTGCATGGTCGTTTAGCATGCAAAATCTTAACGGTATTCTGAAGTATGTAGCAGCAGTCCCGTCTCGGAAATGACCCGTTTTCCTTACCAAAGAAGGTAGTAGCAGCAGCAGCAGCAGAAAGCAAACAGCGGCAACGGAGTTTTGTGTGTGGTGAATTGCAAAATGGCAAAAAACCCGAGACGGGTTTTCCGCTTAAACACTAAATAAGTGAGTTTGTAAATGCTTTCTCCTCTCTGCCCCTTTCTTTCTCGGCCGCTGATTCTATGTACTTATTATTATGCAAATATGGGTCGAGTGGCATTAGCAGAGGTAAAAAATGGTATTCTGAAGTATGTAGCAGCAGTCCCGTCTCGGAAATGACCCGTTTTCCCTACCAAAGAAGGTAGCAGCAGCAGCAGCAGAAAGCAAACAGCGGCAGCGGAGTTTTGTACGTGGTGAATTGCAAAATGGCAAAAAACCCGAGACGGGTTTTCCGCTTAAACACTAAATAAGTGAGTCTGTAAATGCTTTCTCCTCTCTGCCCCTTTCTTTCTCGGCCGCTGATTCTATGTACTTATTATTATGCAAATATGGGTCGAGTGGCAGTAGCAAAGGTAAAAAAAGAAGGGATGTATATCAAAGAAACCAAAATTCACTACTTTCTTATGCAATTTTATGTGTATATTTTTGACAAAGAGTAAAAGATATTATACTTTCACTTACTCGACAATGTCGAGTCACCATGCATAGATATATAAAAATGCAGACTGCATTGGATTCATGATTCGTATGAATTTGAGTCAAGAGAGGAGCAACAAGAAATTCACGATTTCTGCATAGAAAATTGTGCACACCGATTTTTTTTGTCATGCAAAGAATCTCTACTAATACCGTTTAACGTAATATTGGAAAAAGAAAGGGCGATGATTTCAAAACAATTTTCTACGTGCCAGCCGCTAACAAAGCCCAATCAAATCAGACTTAAGTTATTTTGACTACTTGCTTTCTAACCATAGATAATGGTCGTCTGGTAAGTAAATCGTTACTCGTTACAGCATGGCATTGTCCAAAGAAAACTGGAGAAAAAGGATGGTAGTGACGGTTGATGGAGTCGAACAATGGTGCAGTTTTATTAAAATTGTTGGTGTTCATTGCACTGAAAATGATTTCACCTTTACTTTTCTCTGTTGTTCTTGGGTAAAAGGGGTAAATGCAAAATGTGCATATTACATGAGCCTCATCATGAGGCGCTTTCATCTTCATGATATACTGCTACTTTACTAGAAACAGTAGCAGATCGGATTGGCCTTTATAAAACATTGATGTTAACAAGGATACGAAATGCAAACGAAAATAAAAGTTGACTCGATTTGGAGAGATGGTATGTTGGTCTTGGTAAGTATGTAAATATATAGTTAGCGTAATAAGTGCTTGGTGCTTTGAGCACTGAAATACTGGCACAAGTAAACATCATAAACTGAGCCAAGAATCCTTCTGATTATTGTTGTCCATGCCAAAAAAGAGGTCAATATTTATATGCCGCTGATTTAAATGCAGGTTAAGAACCACCAGCCTCTTCTCCTCCCACACTCCACCTACCTTTTCAATACTTACATCGACAATCGTTATTGTGTCAAGTCTACAAGAGCAATATTCTTAGCCCGATTGCGAGTATAATAGAAAGATTACATGCTGGTAGTGGTTTGATGATGAGAAAATGATTGTTTAATATGCTTAAATATAGAAAAAATCTACATGGAAATTGAAGAAAATAAAAACGCTAAACGAAACGAAAATTCATATTAGCAAACCTTGTCATTCCAAGGTCCAAGATGTTGAGGTGTCTTCGAATGAAACTTTCCACCTTACTTTTTCTCCACTTTCCGGGGTCGCCCAAATCCATGTCCATTGTAATTGCTGATTTATTTACTTTTAATTTCTGATTTGGGAAAATGTATGCATTATTATTGATAACGTAATATGTAGATATTGTCGATTGATCGCTAAGGTTTATAACTAGCTTGAAATATTCTCTGATTTTTTAACACTATCCCTATGAAAATCATGACGACGGCGATGATGATACCAACACATTATTGTATTTTCTTGCGATCTTGAAGACATCACGAGAAGAGAAAGTATATTTGTTGACACTATCACAATTCACTGTGTAAAGGAGATGGTGGGGTTGACACAATAATAGTGCTAGAATGTGAATGTGGGTTGTTGATTAAGCAGCGATAATTCATATAATTACTACATTATCTTAAAAAATGTAATATATGGATACGTGATAACTTTGGATATGTGGGGCATTCTGGCGTACTACTTAACTACACTATGAAAACTTTGCTTGTGAACTAGACGAGCTAGCAACAACCAACGTTGTTGTTTTCCAATCAACGGCTGGTGATCAACTAAAAGTTTGGGAAAGCAGCAATGTGGTGCAACTAGACTTCAACACTGGCAATCCTTCTACTGGCAACGGTTTTTGCTGTGTCATAAGCTTTTCCAGCGGTTTCTTCAGGTTCACCACCAGTAGTAATATCACGTTATAAAAGAGAAGGAATGAAATAAAATATACGAAATGTTCCGTAATTATTCTTTAGGGAGGCAGTGCTGGAGTAGGAAAAGTGACAACGACCAATAACCATAACCATGAAAGATCTAGTTGCCTAACTAAATGCTACAAAGACAACACAGGATTTTTTGAAAACTTGTCCACAGAAATCTTATGGGGTTTTGTATTAGAAAACCGAAAGAGGGAAAAGGTTCTTTAAATTTATTTTGAAAACTGAGTTCTACTGTGTAATTATTAATTATGTACCTGCAAGCCGTTAATTTTCTTACTTTTAATTTTTCAAACGAAGTTTCATAAAGTTTCCGTGGAAAATATTTTGTTTTAAATCTAGTTTTTTAAAATTCAGGCAAACAAAAACCATGTAAGTCTGAAACTTAACAATAACTTATGAGAAATGACCTATTTATTTGAGGAACATATTTTGAAGAAATAAAAAGCCATGGTGTACTCTTATCGAAATGATTTTTTGCAAAAAATAAGAACTGAGTAGCATTTTTTCTGCTTCAGATAAAATTAATTATTGCTTTTACTGTTAAAAATATCAATTGTCGTTTTATTGGTTTTTTCAATTGAACATTTCTGGACGGTGGTAACCGGGTGGTAATAAAATACAATGTAAAGGAATAAATAACTAAAAATATGAGGACGACATTACGCTTTAATCATTCTGTCCTTTAATAGTTCCTGAAGTAGTCGTCTGGTTGATTGCCTATCCCAAAAATAAATATTTCATGATTGGATTTTTTAATCCAAAAAATATTAGCAGCAATTTACAGTTCCATAAAAAATATTATTCACCTCATTGTCGGTTGGAATACATCAGAATCATACATAACGTATAGTTGAACGTGTAAAAGCCTCATTGCATGGCACTTGTGGTATTCTGATGCCCAGTAGCACTCTTGTGCACGATGCCATACTGGTTCTGTATCTGGTGTTGAAAGATTAATGATTTTTCATAAATGGCCGGATTGTATTTTGGTCAGTGTCTTTAAATAAAACAAAACGGCTACAGTTATTATTAGAATTGCTAACCTTTTGCTTCTGGATGTGCAGGTGATGTGAATGTGGGTGAGGTGGCTTTGTTTAACGGAAAAACAGAGCCAACTGTGTTCCGATAAAAGGTTCGAAGCAAATCCAGCTTGTTTTTTGGTGAAAGCACGTCATTAGATTTGTCAGGAAATATTGAGAAAGCAGCCCGCTCCTTCTCAATGTTCACCACCAGAAATCTGATGATTACAAATGTAACATGTTTATTTAGTTCAATGAACATCGCCAGTAAAGATCCTAATTTTTATTTTACATGACAAAAATCAACTTACGCTGATATGGATTCATCTATTGTAAAAAACCTGTTGTATAAGCAGAAGGGAACTGTTTTGTCGTTGAATATTGTCCACGAGTCCAAGTTTGCTTTTCTCAACTTGTGAGCTTCCTTTTCCATCAGGCTCATGGTCGGCTCTTGCCCACACAGGACGCATAGCCGTACATTGTCACTCAGCTTGAATACGACATGTCGATACGGAAGCTGTTACATAACAATGTTTGCAAAAACGGTAAATGCAAAACCAGTGCAAGAAACAAATGCATGATGGCTTTAGTACAGCTTTTCTAAAAATGCATTATTATCCAGAAAAAGTCTTACCTTTGGACTGCTAACTGGGAGGTACACGGGGGAATCAATGGAAGCCTCTGTTACTTGTTCCGTGGTAAATACAAGCAACCCAATTTCCTTTCCAGATAAGACCCACCAATCTCTGCTGGACGCAAGAATGCAACCGTTTTTGTCACTCAGCTTGAATACGACATGTCGATACGGAAGCTGTTACATAACAATGTTTTCAAAAACGTTAAATGCAAAACCAGTGCAAGAAACAAATGCATGATGGCTTAAGTACAACTTTCCTAAAATTGTATTATTATCCAGAAAAAGTCTTACCTTTGGACTGCTAACTGGGAGGTACACTGGGGAATCAATGGAAGCCTCTGTTACTTGTTCCGTGGTAAATACAAGCAACCCAATTTCCTTTCCAGATAAAACCCACCAATCTCTGCTGGACGCAAGAATGCAACCGTTTGCAATAATACATCCGTAGCTAACTCCCGTTCCCTCTAGAAAACCATCCAAGACGCTCTGTGGATAATCACATAAATAAAGCAAGCGAATATTAATGAGCGGTGACATTTTGACGAGAAAGCACAGAGCACAGTGATAACGCATACACTTTTTTATCACTTGAAAGCCTGTTATTAATAGTCTATTCGTAAAGCAGACTTCAGATATTTTACCTGATAATTTACGGCGGTATCTATTTGCAAGGCAACATCAGCACACATGGTTAAATCACTAAAATACAAGACACGTTCCGTCGGCTTGATGCCTTGCAATATCAAATCAATGATTGGATAGCACAGCTATAAATTATTGACGATATTTCATTACTTATTCATACATATTCCGTTCCCCTTCATCATAATGAAATCAAATGTCAAATGATAATGTTCAAACTGATAAATGCTCTAACCCGGAATTCCTTTTTAAGAACGTCGATATTTTTTGTATTGAGAATTTCATTGAGACCGACGTTAAGAACTAGAGTATTGAACACGTTCTCAAGAACATTTTCCAAATGCAAGTCAGACACACTGTCATCCGTCGCAGCTATTATCATGGAGAGTCTGGAAAAAGACAATCAATCCATTTCAAAAGATTATGAATTTATAGGCATGTCAGTTTTATGGGGGAAACGAGAGCAATCATTCGTATCCTTTTGGCAAGTGTTGGAAATCCAAAGTTTAAAAAAATGTAGCACATATACCTATCATGGAAATCTTTCCAAACTATTCTGCTGCTTTGCGTAAGCGTTGAGATAAGCTCCACTCTGTTCGCTTTCCCAAAAACTTTGACACCGTTTAGCGAAGCGGCCAGCGGAAAGGGAATCTAGGTACATTTTAACCAGAAAAAATAAACAAAAAAGCAACAAATAAAACGCAAATTATGAAGGTCTGAAGAAATCAAGCACAAAAGACTTGAAAAAAATCTTAAAAACTCAAATAAATTTTGTATATCTTCAACTAACAGGGTTAACATCTCCAATTTTCCTGGCAAAAATTGGCACACCACTTTCAAAACACACACAGATTAAATACCCAGCCATTGTCACAAAAAGGCATCATTAATTTTGCAAAAACATTTTTCAATAAAACAATAGATTATTTAAGAGAATAATGAAAACATTGTTATTATCAGTAGTAGCAGCTAAGCAAAAGAGGCATTGTCAATCTTAAAAATCATCTGACATACCTGTCTCTAACAATAATAATATTGATCAGCACCATTGTAGCTTTATTATTGCATTGCATTGTTGTAGTGCCTAGATAAATACAACAAGTAGGGAGGAATAGAGGTTTTTCTCACAAAATTGTATAAACGATGAGCAGATACTTACACTTTGCAGAGATGAACTCAGCAATGCAATAGCAAAGTAATATGAAGAGAGTATACCTGCAAAAAAACTAAACGCAACAAATCTCATAAATACAGTTAATTTTTACCTAAGCTTATAGCTAAGTTATATACTTTTATTGTTATTGCTATTATGTACATATAATGACTGGAAAATGACAACAATGACAGTAATCAAATGCTAGTATATTCATTCTGTATAATTGATTACCTTTACGAAAAGCAATATGCTAGCCTAGCAGTTTTCTTGATCTTGGTAATTTTTAATGTGTCAATTGTAGCGAAACAATGTCTACTTCACAGAGCAATTAGAAAAAACGACTAGTCATAGTCATGGACATTCATTTAATACCCAATGAAATGAAATGCCCAAAATTAACTAGATNTCTACTTCACAGAGCAATTAGAAAAAACGACTAGTCATAGTCATGGACATTCATTTAATACCCAATGAAATGAAATGCCCAAAATTAACTAGATGAATGAAACCGTACAAAGCCAGTTTGAGAAAGCAGAGCCATCCATTCATTGCAAAAGAAAGTATGAATAAGTAAGTGAAAGGACAAGCGTAGAGAAAGATGGAGCTGCAAACTTTCCCTGGTAAAAGCTCTTTCTTCTTCTGCTGCACTCCGCATTTTTCCCAGTCAAGCATCCTACCTTCCAATGTTAAGAACACAACGTGCGTAAGCGGTCTATACCGTTCTCTTTTACTTTTAACATTTAGCAATATTTGTTTGGAGTAATGGGAGTGAAAGGGATTCCTCGTGAAAGTTCCACGTTTGACTTGCATGCATTATGTCCCCAATTCCGAAAGAAAACACTGGAGTAAATAAGGCAATGAGCCTACCATCATCATCATCATTATTCTCTCTCCACCTTACACAGTTTTTGCTATATGAGACTTTACGGAACTATTTACTCCTTTCTTTTGCTCGTTTCCCATCCACTACCTACAGATGATGATGACAACATAAACCTTATAGTCTCATAACAACCTATAAATATAAGGGCCTCCATGTTATCTTTCTGACCTTGTTTTTTTCATGTAAAACATATAATTAGGATACTATGGTACCAAATTGTTAGTAACAATCTCGTTTAGGAGCACAGCACAAGTATTATGATATCCATTGCGAGATTACGACCGATAGACCCTCTCTCTCCGCTCAGTTTTACACTACATTATTTGCATTAGGGCCTCCATGTTATCTTTCTGACCTTGTTTTTTCATGTAAAACATATAATTAGGATACTTTGGTACCAAATTGTTAGTAACAATCTCGTTTAGGAGCACAGCACAAATATTATGATATCCATTGCGAGATTACGACCGATAGACCCTCTCTCTCCTCTCAGTTTTACACTACATTATTTGCATTGCCACATACATTGACATTATATGCGGTATGAAATGCTATATAATATGGGTTCCACGCTCCTTTCTCTTTTGGGAGAACGATGAAAATGCCAAAAGAGAAATTCAAGGACTTTTCCCCTGTATGTGTGCAAGTGCAAAAAATGGAAAGAAAGTAAGAAAATATTAGAGCAGCGGTGCCAGTCATATGAATGAATACAGCACAGAGTAGCAAGCAGCTCGGTATCTTTATTTCTCATTCTTGGATCAATTCTTCAACGTCTAACGATTAGAAATTAACATGTATATGGATTGGAACTGAAAGAGGGTGAAAAACAATTTGATTAAAAAACTCGAGTGGTGAAAAATAGCAACGGAAATCAAATAAAGTTGGGTTTCCGTTTGTGTCAAAGCTTGGGCTCGACCTTGGTGAATTCATCTGTGTGAGAGAAAGCCATGTGTTTCCTCATAGATAATAAAAAATAAAGTTTTGCACACAAAATAGAAAAGTGTGATAATAAATGTGTTTTGCGACTAGAAAAATGAAGTTGAAGAGTGTATGAACCATACACAAAGTCTAAAGAGTACTGTGACTGTTAGTATTATTGTTCCAAATAAGATATTGCGGAAACTCCCCCATACACAGTTACCAAGTGATATACATAGTTATTGTCTCTATGAACTCTCGGCCCTTATGCATGTGGATGTGCACACCATGCAAAGCAATAATTCTTCTCATGAAAGTTTTCGTATTCTCCATAACATATAAACTTTTTTGGTTGCTGAGAGATTGACTCAATGAAGTTAATAGTAGTAAATAAATATATTTCCTAATTTAACTCATCATCATCTCATCACTGTGGCTAAAAATTGCAACTTATATTTGTGAAAGCAAAAAGTTTTTCATTTAAAGAACCATATTTTGTAACTTGTGAAAATTGCATTGATTTTCTGTGATAAAACACTCAAAAGTTAAGGATGTCAATTTAAAGAGACGATCTGTAAAAGTAAGTTACCAGGGTATTTTAGTTTGTTTTGTAAATAGTTTAATGCTAATATATTGTCTTGCATAACCATTATATTGCTGATTAAATTGCATGATGGAAAGTTGAATTTTTGCAAGAATTTACGACAATTTGTTCTGCTTGACCTTGTTAATTAAGAAATGCAACGTTTCGAAATTGCAGAGATTGATCGCAAACATTCGCATAAGCCACGTGGTGCGAAATCCGTTTTCGTTGCAAGTTGCAACAAACATCCCTGTGTAAAATGCAGCTAAAATTATTGCAGTTATGTGCAATTTGAAAGAATAAAGTACATTTTATTACTACGATGAATGTAATTCTTGCTATCATATACTAAACAAAAATGTAAAAATTTAAAAGGCAAAACCACTTGCTACCCAACTAGCGACCAATTGAAATTTCAAAAAATGAAACAGTATGTCTCCTTTGTTAATTGCAGAGATTGATCGCAAACATTCGCATAAGCCACGTGGTGCGAAATCCGTTTTCGTTGCAAGTTGCAACAAACATCCCTGTGTAAAATGCAGCTAAATTACATTTTATTATTACGATGAATGTAATTCTTGCTATCATATACTAAACAAAAATGTAAAAATTTAAAAGGCAAAACCACTTGTTATCCAACTAGCGACCAATTGAAATTTCAAAAAACGAAACAGTGTGTCTCCTTTGTAATTCAAAACAAGTATTTTACATTTCACTATCCCTTTTTTTCTTACCTCAGATTACCAGCCAAAATCCTATATAGTTTTCATACAATTTACCAGTCTTATTAACTTTCGCAAACTATTTAATGATGACTGATTATTATAACGCGATGTTTTCGCGGTGCACTCTTCTGTGGTGAGAGTGTGAGAGAGATTAATTAACCTCCGTTAACTTATGTAATTGCCATGTTCTGTTATTAATGCTTGACGGAGGGAGAAAGAGAGGTGGTGGTAGGAGTAATAATGAGCACCTCATCAATACCAATATAACCTCATCAAGCTACACACACAATGCCCTTTGTGTCTAACAAAATAACCTATACTACTCCTCGTTGACTGATTATTGACGACTTTAGACAGACCACCGCATGATGAATAATTCACCTTTAATACGAACAGTTTTCTGTTTTCCTTTTCTGGCAACAAACATACAAGCCAATAATACATTGAGGGTGATGAGTGATGATAAAGCAATCAAAAGACATTATTTTTTTAATAGCAATACAGAGATAGGTAGTAAGCTGAATGAGAAGACAAAAAGGTTATTTATTACTCCCAGCAGGAATAAGACAACAAGTTCTGACATCACTGTTGTAAGTAGCTGTTGTCGATGTTTGCAAAATTGCAATATCTGCAATTTTCAGTTCATGGTATGACTTTGACTAGAGACTGCATTGGCAATTGGCTGGCATGTAACTTGGGGGATCATTTTTGCAACTTATTGGCAATAAAAATTTGCTGCTGATGATGATAAGATGAAGAAGCACCATTAAAGAAATAATAAAAAAGCACGTAGTGATTCATAATAATGTACTTTTATGAAAACATATTGTTTTCCTATACTCTTCTTTTTATTAGTTAGCAATTTAGCATACATGATTCATAGTATGAATTTCATACTGAATAAGAGAGATGAATCATAATAATATGATCAATCATTCATGAGAAGATGAGAGCGTGCTTTAGGCTTAATGAAACTTAATCTTTACTTAGCCACCATTACCAGTCAAACTACATACAAGGTAGGTGGCGAAGAACAAGAGGACGAGGATATTAAATACTTTGAAAAAAATCATAGTACACATACTTTCATTGTGTCTGTGTCATTCTTGTTCTTATGATTGTTGTCTGCCTACCTGTCTATTGTTCTTTCTGAATTGTTTGTTTGTTAGAGAGAGGGAACATGTAGTAATGTTGACTTGTTCCTTCTCATCATATTTTTCTCTATGAATGAATTCATTTCTCTTCCACCTTCTTGATCCGCTACTGTTGTTGCTGCTGTTGACCCATAAAAATATTGCACATTCACTACAGTCAGCTGTGCGGTTCGTGTTTTCGATCTGTGTAAAAAAGTTAATGTTAGTTGTTAAAAAATATTTATATTTGCTCAAAAATAATGCTATAATCATCAATTTCAGTGTTTAATCCTAGTTGAAGCTGACTTAAGATGAGCAAAGCAAACTTCTGATGATTGCTTCTGAAGGAAAATTATTTAGACAGGCAAGTAAACATTTTTTTATAATCAAACCAGGTGCTACTTGCTAAATGTATGATGACTGGAATATATTGTAGAGTAGAGGGAGAAGAAGGAGGGAGTGTAATTTAATCATATTCATCATCATAATGATAATGAAATAATTAAGTATTTACTCAAGTAGTCTGCTGAAGTTTTTAGCAATTATTTGCAAAGATATTTCTGTCATCATGTGTTCTCGTTTAGCTACTAAAGGATTGAATGCAATTATTTACTAGAAGAAACGGACATTATCTTGCAAGTTGAAGTTGGTCAGTGCAGTTATTACAGTGGTTTGAGTTTGAGACCACTGGGCCACAGACATCACTTTATTTTTGTAGCCAGGCCACTTGCTTACGCAATTTAGTTGTTATAGCGGAGGAGCGGAGAGATAACAGAGTAAAATAGATATATGATATAATTGGTTAATAAGCAAAGCGTAATGACTCCCAGAGGAGCAGTAAAAATGAATGTACGCAGAACGAGAGATAAGGAAGTTCTTGGTAAAATGTTTAAAAAAATGAATAGAATAATCTTTGTGATAGTTTGCGTCACTGTAATATAATGAGTGTAGAGTCTACCGACGGTGGTTAAATTTTGTGGAGTGTAATATGGTTTGGTGGTTTGGGGAAAAATATTTTACTCTTTCCGGGGTAAACACACGCAAGCAAGCACGTTTTATTTGTTTTGATGAAGAGGAGGTCATAATTTTCCCTGAGTCATTGTGCATATTGTCCTGAAAGTTGACAGTTGTTGTTATATAATTGCTGTGTTTGTTTTTGCTGATAATTCAATAGGTTCTGATACAAGTTTTTCGAACGTGGATTATTCGGAAATTGGAGATGAGGACTTTTTAATGTGAAGATTGCAAACAAGTGATACATTGCTCCGTCATTGTTGTTGCGATCATAGAGGAGGATCATGGCACTTGGAAAACCATACCGAGTACTGTGTTTGAACACACCTGAAAAATTTAGCATTATCCTAAAGCACCGAAATAAGGATGATGCTCTTTTGTTTGAGTCTTTTGCTGTGGCTCAAATAAGTAAGTTATGTATTTTTGCCTATTTTTATATGAGTTATAATTAATTTTAGGAAGTCCCCTTTGCATTTAAAACTTTCATGCTGAACTAAGAAACACACTATTAGGGAATAATCTTTGCAAAAATAAATAATATTGTGTTCCAGGTGGCCCTGAGGTGCAGGCCTTGCGAAAATCGTTTACTGAAAGTATTGAGTCCTACTATGGGTGTTTGGGTGTGCTACAATTTCACACAGGTAATGTAAATACAAGTATACAAGATTAAAAAGTGTGTACTTAACTGTATCAAAAAATGACAATGAATATACCATCGTATGGGTTTACGGTCGTCATATTAATTGTGAAGTTATCGTAATTGTGTAATCTTTTTGCTGCGTTTCAAATGGAACAGTGCCCAATTCTAAAGGTATACCAAGGAAAATTTTAAACTGATTTTGTATTTGAATATGTACTTAATGTGCAAGAAGGTGTAGTCCAGTTGTTCTAGTATAATTTTGCAT
>JAANSP010002237.1:0-11867 GCA_036850745.1 Homidia socia | reverse complement strand
CCTGCTTTTCCGTGTGATCACATAAGTGGTAGTACCTTTTACAATCGTGTTACGCAACCAAATAGAGCAGAAATGCACGTGCCACAGAGTTTTATTATATAAGCGAACCTATTTTATTCACATGTATACATCTAGTAGTGGCTTGTTTCTGAACATTTTTTTCTCTCTCAGAGCTTACCACACCAAAGGACCTAATCTTAAGAATGCATGTAAGTATAAAACGGAGTAAAAGTGTAAAGAGACATAATAACTTGTCTTCCATCAAAGGAGCATACCTACATAGGATCATTTTAACTTATTTTACAGAATTTTGTCGAGTATACCGAGTTTATGTCACATTAAGGTATTCTGGTCTGTTAGTCTCTGGTTCGTGCGTGTCACTCACTTGTCCTCCTTTAATGAATGCATGGCTTGCTTTTTGGCGTCTCATTTCAAGCTACACCACCACCACCACCAGTAAACGGTTACTTTAAGGGGGCTTTTTTACTTACAGCCAAAAGGAAAAAAATTCCAAGTCAATGCGCAGTATGGTAGCTTCTCTTCTTCTTGGGCATTTTTTTTCTATAACCAAAAGTAGCAACCGAGAAAGCATCTTTCCATCCATAATATTCCATAATAAATTCACCCCTCAGTTGATCATCAGATATTAATGAGATCAACTAGAGGAATCGATGATGCCATGAAATTCCTCCGACCCGACTTTCCATTTTAATGATGCGGCTATTCTCATCACAGTAGCTTTACTGACTTGATATTAATGTCATTCGTGTAGACTAGAAGATCGGTAGAGGAAATAAGAACAAGAATGCTTTCTGACTGCTGCTTGCTGCTGCTGCTCAATGGGGAGAACAAAGAGACATGCAGTAAAATGTATGGGTTTTATAGGTACAAGGTACAGTAGATGGAGAGAGAAGCAATTTGCAACAGTGTTCTTGTGTTCAAGTAAAGTTGAGTTGTTATTAGAGCAAGAGCCTAATAAAGACGAATTATTGATGAAGGACTACGCTGCTGCTGCTGTCGTAGATTAGACAAGCTATAACGTGATAATTAATCTATTCCACAGATTAAAAATCCTATGCATGAATTATGAATTAATTACTTTCCTGTCATGTGACTTGCTAAACGATGAGAAGTGACTGTGTTGTGACAACTTTGATCTTGACGATAAAGCAAAAAGGCTTTTGTGGCTTCTGCGATCCACGATTAGGAAAGTTTCCCTTCTTCAGAGATGGGGATTTTAAGAGAGAAATAATCTAACAATAAATGTTTGGGGTGGTGGTTGTTGGTATCTAATTGTAAAAAAATGTATAAAAAGAGAGAATGCCGAGTTGAATGAATCGGGTGGATGATCGTTAGAGGAGTAGTGCAAAAAATGAATAGGAATTTCCAGACGGGAAGATGAGTTTTCCGATAAATGTTGTTGTCGACGACATTATTTTGGTGGTTTAGTAATAATTTATGTATGCAGGGCAAAATGCGAAGCATAATACATTAAATTTCTAAAGAATAGTTTCTTGAAAATAGCTTCAGAGTCTTTTTGATTGATAATCTCTTCAATTATAGTTCATGGGGTATTGTAACGTCGCATCATTATTGGCATAATCTTATAAATTTACCCGGTTGAGATTGTGTATTTATGCAACAACAGAGCATCATTTTATGATTATTATCAACTATCAAGAGACCAAAAACATGGTAAAAGTTAAATGCTTCCGTCTTTGCAAGAAGATTGTGAAAAGGATTTAATTTTTCTTGTTGGTAGTTTTTATGATTATTATCAACTATCAAGAGACCAAAACATGGTAAAAGTTAAATGCTTCCGTCTTTGCAAGAAGATTGTGAAAAGGATTTAATTTTTCTTGTTGGTAGTAGATAGGGGATGTTTTCATAAGGGCTTTATTGTCTGTATTCTTGTGTAGGAAATTATGCAAAACCGCAATTAATTTTAATATCATCATTCTCCCTGAAACGTCATTTCTAAAATATGTCTTTTGTTTTTTGCTCAATTTTCAGAACTCTATTCGTCACAACCTGTCTCTTCACAACAAATTCATCAGGGTCCAGAATGAAGGAACTGGCAAGTCAAGCTGGTGGATGCTGAACCCAGATGCGAAACCAGGCAAGGCAGCCCGACGTCGCGCTACCAGCATGGAGACCAGTAAATATGAAAAGAGAAGGGGTCGCATACGAAAGAGGATCGAAGCTCTGAAGAATGGCACTACTGTTTTGGATACTCCAAGCCCCTGCTCTTCTCTCGGTGAGGGGCTTGACGTCTTTCCAGGCAGTGATGAATCACCTTCGGTAATTCTTCTTGTCATTTAACGGAATTTATATGCAGAGGAAGAAAAGAAGAGAAAGAAAAAAACTTTTTCATCTTCTTTTACTACTTTTCCTAAACTTTTGTACGATTTATTAGAGGATGGAAAGTTTTGATTAACGAGGTTTATTTTGTAATTGTTTCGTTTTCTTTTCGCATTCCAGGTACTACACAGCTTCTCACAACTTTCACCAGATTTCCGCCCCCGGGCAAGTTCGAATGCTAGCTCTTGCGGTCGTCTCAGTCCAATACTTGGCGTGAATGAGCCAGTGATAGATCTTCATGACAATCAGGTTCCCCCAATGTCCCCGTGGAACCTTGATTATGTTCCCTTTACATCCAGTGCTAACTCATATTCAAATCTGGCCAGTTCTGATCGATTCGGGACTGAACAGCTAGCAGGCAGCCTTGCCAATACAATGAAAATAAATGATACCAGTTGTTTCTTACCTGGAGCTGGACAAACTACTGCGGTTCCCGTAACTGAGTTCAACAATACTCCCTACGTCATGCAGGTGGGTTTTTTTGAGTTTATTGAGTGTATACATTTTTGATATTCGCCGGCATGCAAATGTGTGATTATTAGAGTAAACTAACTCAACTTTCTCTCAATTTGCAGAATTTTCTAGCAAGCTCAAGGTCCCGAGTCAACAAATACAGCTAATTCCTCATTCCAAAGTGTGGGTGCAAATGGCGGTGGTGCTTCGGTGGGATTTGTAAAATTGGAACCTAGGGTGAGTATAAAATAAGAGTACAAAGTTTGTCCAATTTTTTTTTATTTTGTATACAATCTAGCAATTTCATTACTGGTTTTTATTTCTGACTTTGCAGCAAGATCACCAGGAATACTATCCGAATTATAACCAACTTCATGACAGCAAGCTTCAGTCTATCCCATCATCCAGTGACCTGGATTTTAACATAGAGTTAGGACAGTTTGATTGTTACTGGTTTTTTTCTGACATTGCAGCAAGATCACCAGGAATACTATCCGAATTACAACCAACTTCATGACAGCAAGCTTCAGTCTATCCCATCGTCCAGTGACCTGGATTTTAACATAGAGTTAGGGCAGTTTGATTGTGATGTGGATGAGGTTCTCCAGACTGAGTTGAACCTTGGGGGCGACATTGACTTCAACTTTGGAACTACAATCAGCAATGTCGGCACTACACAGACGGGACCTACTACTGTTTCTCATCTCCACAATGGAGGTAAATACTAAAAGACTGTCAATGTCTTGTTGTGTTGCTCTCTCAAAAACTTTGTAGTTAGACTATAGTTTTATAACGATAAAATGGCTAATATTTTAGGTCCTTTTTAAAAATAGGAACAATGACGCTTGGAAACATGGTGTCCGGATCAGGGTCTATTCAAACGCATGGGCCACCATCCAGCTTAATTCATCATCATGCATCGAATGCAACACCAACTTCAACATCAGCTTTCACCAACCACCAACAAGCTATGGTTGCTGGTCCAGCGGGACAACAATGGGTTCATTGAAGAAACAGCTACCTACCTACTATTAAACTACTACAACATTAATTTCATATTTTAGTGTACACATTAAGCGTATATTATATATATATAGTATATATAGATATTTTTGACAAGAATTATTATTAAATGGTAGAAACTTTTTATATAGTATGTTGGGTATGTTTGGAATACTAAAAATGGGAATGGTTGACACAGAAATTAAACGTCAAACTGTACTGGTACTGCTAAACCTCTTTAATGATATAAGAATGAAGCGTGTTAAGGGAGCTTTTTGATAACTTTTGTTTATTTTTAGGTTGAAACAAATTCGACTAATTAGTATCATTTCAAAAAAGTAGATTGTTTAAAAAAGTCAAACGCTAGTTTACATGCAGAAAATACAAGCAAAGGGTAAATGAAATAATGGGTGACACAGAAATTAAACGTCAAACTGTACTGGTACTGCTAAACCTCTTTAATGTTATAAGAATGAAGCGTGTTAAGGGAGCTTTTTGATAACTTTGTTTATTTTTAGGTTGAAACAAATTCGACTAATTAGTATCATTTCAAAAAAGTAGATTGTTTAAAAAGTCAAATGCTAGTTTACATGCAAAAAATACAAGCAAAGGGTAAATGAAATGCCAAGATGAGCTATTTTTCAATGTGGCATAATAATTAAGGCACATGTTGTTCTCATGAAAATGCTAAAAATATAGTTTGTACGTTGAATTCAAAGGATTTTTTGCCAGGCAAAATGCTATAATTAAAAAGTGTAAAAAAATCACTGACGAATTGATTACGAGAGTCTGTTTTAAATGTTTATAGAAAGAGTACTGCATGACTGGGGCGGATAAATGATATTTTTCGGCAACATACAAAAATGTCATTAATGTAACTATACTTGAAAGAAAATTTATTGTCAAAAGGCTTCAAGCAAGAAAAAATTAACACACACTGTTGTTGGAATAATGGTGTTTTATGCTACGTTACAAGAGGTTTATTAAATGTTGCAATGAATGTGGAAAAACTTGGTAATGCATTAGTTATATAACACAGTATGAAAACTTGAGAACATAACATAGTTGTGTAAGAAGGTATTTAAGACGTAGCATCATCAGCATCAAATTTGAAAAGAAAGTCCGGTTAATGTGAAGCTGGAGATGGAGGTATAAAAATTTACAAACTTTACAATGCTTTGGTATATATATTAAATTAGGTTAACAATGAAAGGAAATGGTAGGATAAATGTTTACACTATTTGAATATTACCACACATTGTGGTAATTTATTTAATAGAATTACTACATACTTTTACTACTACACGTGACTTGTCAATTAACTATAAAGAACCGATACCGATCCACTACTAGGAACAACACAACATACATACGTTGTACAAAAAAAATTGCAAGTATGAAAAAAGTTAGCTATAAAATCTTATATGTACACATATATTATTATGTTGACCATAATTTTGTTTATGGTGTCCATAATTTCACTAAAATGGCTACTAGCGCTTTAGTCGTGTTTTTTCAACTTTTAGTCGGTATGCTATCAAGATAGAATTTCTATATACAATATAAATCTGTCGACTTATTATTTACAAAATATTGTGTAGATTGTGTATAAAAACATAATTATTGTCATTCATTATGATATAATATATTAATTGATATATATATACAATTATATATGTATATATAATTTTGTGTATATTATGTATGTACACCACAACAATTAAATAGTATATAGAAAATAATAATAATATTTGTTTATATACAGGAAAAACACAGCATCTTATGTATAATATTATTGTTATTAACTGCTACAAAAATATATATGTGTTTTTTCGTTTGTTTGTGTATATATCTCTGTGTAAAGTTCTAAGAAAATGAAAGAAACATTATTATTTAGGTGAAGAAGAAGAAACAGCCATTTTATTGTTGAAAGATGATCGTTAATTATTTTTCGGAAAAATGTTTTTCGTTTTATTATAAGCGTAACTACAAAAAAAAAACAAATTATTAAATAGTGTGTAGAGAGAAAAAAGAGTCCAAAAGCATTTTATGTTAATGTTGTTATACACGTAAACTATTGTATGAATATTATTTACAAAAACATTTTTGTGTGATACAAAAACAAAACGCTCAGTTACATGAATAAAAACTATCTATCTTAAAAAATGGCGACATATTTAGTACTTTATTGATGATGGCATTAAAGACGTCTTTGGTAGATGGCAAACATGGCATCGTCGTGTTGAATTGAATCCCTTTAACCGATTTAATATTCATAATTTTACCGAGGACGCTCAACATAATAACGCATCATCATCCTAAGATGTAAGAGCTAGATCAAACAAAGAGCCAATTTTGTTGAAATGGTCTAATGTGCTTTGCTGCTTCTGCTGGCTGTGTTTACTCACAAACCAGATGTCGACGTACATCCCAGCTGATTAAACAACAATAACCTTTGGACAATTCTCTGTGTGCTCTCAATCTTGTGTTGTTTGTCAATGTAATTATTTGTAATTATTAAATTATTTTTAGTAGTTAACGCAGTTTTAAGTATACCAATTTTGTACGTAAAAAGAGCTCAAACAGTGTATACAGCCTCAGTGTCGTGACTCACGAGGAAAAAAGATACACGCGTTAATCTTCAGAGTAATGTGAGTAGAACTTTTTGCCAAAAGAAAAATATTGATAAATAACTCGCTTATTGATTTATTAATCTTTTAGCTATTCATTTTTACTGGAAGGTTTTGCAGCTTTTAACATTGGATTTCCGTAAGATACTTTTGTACATTTATCTCAATCTTAAAATTTGGTGGTGGATATGAACGTTGTATACGCGTGACAATATTTTTTTAGGAAATATGTAATCCTATTAAAATGTAAAATAGCTCTTACAAGTGCTTGTCCTACTCCTGTCAAAGACACAGGCAATGTTAACCTATGTTGACATTCTATATTTTAATCAGCTAGTGTAATAACAGGACTATAAAAATAATAAAAATCACCACCACACAGGCAGATGGAAAACTCGTTTAAATCCCACGAAAAAGTATTCATGTCACCGTAATCTTTTAACCGTTTCCCCTTATTGGTTATGTGCTTATGTATGTGATTTGACTATAATGTGAGAGCATATTCTGCAGCGTGTGTGTGTGTGTGTGTTCTCTACTGTCAACAAAATAAACCGTCGCAAGGACAGATCCAGTAGTGTAATCTCACCTTCCGCACTACTACTCAACTTGGAGAAAATCCAAAGGGTAGGGTTGGTTGCGTTTTAGAGTATAATTTTGGTTGTAATATCGTCACACTTTCTCCCATTCCAGCCAGTTATTTGCGGTTTAAGTTTTATTCCAAAGCATTACACCATCTCCCTACCACCACCGCCACCACCACCACCAACTTTTTCCCCCTTTTTAAACATCTTTTACATCAGTCAAAGGAGTGGAATGATTTCAGAGTAAGTACCAGTACGTGCTAGGAGTTGCGTGAAATAATACTAATTCTTCTTTAGCAGCTCCATATGAGAGAGTATTCAAGTAAAGTAGAGATACTTTTTGGGACAACAGACACAAGTAAAGTACCCAGTACCAGTAGTCAGTCAGTCACTATTCACTATACAACATGTATTTACTACTATATACTTGTACTAAATTTACTGAAGCAAGCTTGTACCTGTGTAAAATGCCTGTATGTTTTGTGGCAAGAGCATAGCATTTTATTCGATTTTCTCTTTATTTCCTCCAGAAGGGCTTTCATCCAAAAGCTAGAAGAGGAGTAAAAGTGCATTGGGTTTGGCTTCTCTTCTTCTACTTACTCCACTACTGCTTCTTCGTACCGATGATGATGACGATGAAGAAACATATTTGTGCTCTATGAAGAAAGAATGAGAGAGAGAGAAACGGTTGCCTTTTTTCAAGGAGAAAGTCAAAGAAAGGGAACGCATAATATTGTGTGCTGCTCTACTGCCGCTGCTGCCGTGTACAATAATAATAATAATAATATTACTGCTTCTTCGTACCGATGATGATGACGATGAAGAAACATATTTGTGCTCTATGAAGAAAGAATGAGAGAGAGAGAAATGGTTGCCTTTTTTCAAGGAGAAAGTCAAAGAAAGGGAACGCATAATATTGTGTGCTGCTCTACTGCCGCTCCTGCCGTGTACAATAATAATAATAATAATAGCAAGGCATAAAGTAGGAGAAAAGCAGTGAAAGAGGAGAAAGAATATGTGTTTTCAAAAAGGAGAAGCAGAGTGAAAGCCCGTAATAATAATAATGCCTGTTACGCATATATTTAAAGACGTGTCGTAGTAGTGGTAATATATCTAGAGTTGTGCCAGATAGCAAGTAGACATGTACAAGAGGACACTTTTGTGTATTGCTTGCGAATTTCACTTCTCTTCTCGCTTGCTCGCTCACTTCTTCTTTCATTCTCTTTCTCCTTTTCCCAGTCATCTGCTACTGCTTGCTCGCGTTCCTCAGTTCACAGTTTCTCCACTTTTACTTTGCTTCATCATAAGGGCATAATTGTACATTGGAGTGCTTGCCCTGCTGCTGCTGGTGGTGGTGTTGTTGATGGAGGTGCTGGCTGCTGCTGCTACTACTGCTGCTGGCTGGTATGTGGAAAGTGTGTATCGATCGATCGATAGGGAGGATCCCCACTTTTAGCCCTTCTGTTTAGTTTGTGGAGAGAGTTGTTGGGCTTGTGTCGTCTTGGTCTTGTGTGTGAAGTATTTTAGTAGTAAAAAAAGTTTGGATGTAGATATTATATTGTTGGTGTGGTGTTTTCTAGTGATAATACTTTACTATCGCTTTTTGGGCTTGCTTGTTACTGGTGACGGTGGTGTTGTTTGTAGACGAAGAAACAGACGGTCAAAAATCAAGTCATCTCTCCCTCATTATCATTTTGTTCTCCTCCTCTTCATTATCATTCAAAGGAGGACAAGTTTATGCATTAGTGGCCAAAACGGAGCAGTTTAAAGAAACATTGATTATCCACCACCACCACCACCTTGAGACCCTTCTACTATCGATACTATAGTTTTTAATACTCTTAGATTTGTAGTGTAAATTTCGACCATGTTGTCCGGACTGACCTCTCAGTTTGGAGGGTTCTTAGGTAAAAAGGCCCCCACAGAAGAACAGGCAGCAGCGGCTGGGGGAGAAAGCAATGATGCAAGTGCTGCTGCGGGCGGTGATAGTAGTAGTCCCTCTGCAGCTGCAGGTGCTGCTGATTCAACGGCCAGTTCTACAGCTTCTAGTATGTTGAACACAAGGTATGTCCACAAGAAAGATTTTATTGTCCATGTATTTTTTTATAAACTTTATCTTACTTTGCAGCATGTAAAAATTCAGTTACTAATTACCCACATATATTTAGTGTATTGACTTCAGTGACAAACTCAATTAAATTACCATCGTGGTTCGGGGGAGCTAAAAAGGAGGAAGAAACAGCGGTAGAAGCAACCGAGTCAACACCAGCACCAAATCAGGAACCATTAGCAGAAAGAGGACGTATTACCCCAGATAAGGGGTCTGACGCTTCCAGTGCAACTGGTGGTGCGGACTCGGAGAAAGAGGTACGTAAAACCAACAAGGTCCCACCCGAGGTAAAAACACCCACTCTATGTGTTCCTACTATTATCCCCTGATTACAAAACCTGCATTTGTCAGCAATGAGTAACACACCTTGTTCCGCTATTATATATGTGCGCAATGAGCAGATTCCTGAGGAGGACCCTGCAGCTGAAGGCCATGCAGCTGTTGGCCTTGGTAAAGTAAAGAATTTTGGCATGTCCATCTTCTCATCGATCAAAGGAGCTGGACAAAAAATTAAAGATACGGTAGAGTAGCAATCAAAAGTCCCACTTTAGCCAAGAATTGCCCCTTTTGATCCCCTTTTAAGGTAAACCTTGTATATTCATTTTCAGAATATTTTGAGCGAGTTTCAAAAAGAACATGAGTCATTTCTCAAGTCAAGAGGTTCCAAAAGTGATGGTGCTATAGCTCCATGGGTGGGTCATCCGAAAGAAGAAGCCCTTAAAGAAGAGATTTTGTCCTTGTCCACGGTGAGTTAAATATGGCTTCTTTTTAATCATCATGATTATTTTTTCATTTTCCGTCATCTGTTCATAAATTAAATATTTTTTTTTATATTTTTCATGTAGGACCGAAGAAATTTTGTAAGGAGTCCACCAGCAGGAGTGGCGTTTGAATGGGTTTGGGAAGAGATGGCACCCATCGCAAAAGCCATTCTCAAGGATGATCCGAACTTAGAAAAAATGAGATATGAATTGGTCCCTAAAGTAAGGTTTCACAAAATTGTTTTTTTTTTCATTTTGCATTAAAAGTCACCAGTTTATTTACTTATATTTTTAATATTCAATAGGTCGTTTCAGAGGAAAATTTCTGGCGAAATTACTTTTATCGAGTGATGTTACTAAAAGAATCAATGAGTGAAGATGGTAAGTAGGTATAGATTCACCAAAAATTAAAGCAAACACTCAGCAAGCTTTAAATTTGAATTTTCATCAAATTTGAATAGCTGAATAAATTAAATATTTTTTTGTGCTTGCTCTTTCAGAATCGGGTAAAAAGAAGCGTGACAGTATTGACACAGACGAGGAAGGCGAGGTGATATTTTAACGAGTTGTTTTTGTTTTTGGGTTGTTGAGAATTGATCACTGGACATGTGCTTTTTAAAGCGCGTGCGTGTGGGCCAGGCCCTACTTTTCTTAAAAAATCGTACAGTTCCCAATGGTAGTATCTTTTCTTGAAGGATCAATTCTCAACACCTTGGTTCTTTTGTTTTTTCACTATACTATTCCATGCACAATTTATACCGAATCAGGTACTAACCTAATGTTTATGCCTTTTTCTATTTTCAGATAGAGAAAGAACTCAATGAAGAACTCAAGTCCTTTGAGGTTTGTGATTCGAAAAAATAAGAAGATTTCCCTTAGAATTACTATCAAGGTGATTAGAATGAATTTTTTGTCGGAATTGTAGGTAGTCGACAGTTCCTCAGCAAAAAAGTCAGAGGTTGATGAGAAAGAACTTGACTCACTACTCGATCTGAAATAAACTGTCTAAAAACAACACTATTGCCATTATATCAACTTACAGGATAGGATGCCTACAGTACTTTACAAAAAATACAGACAGGCTATGTTGTTCTGTAAGAATATAAGAATAAATAGTGTGTAATTCAATCAAGTATATATATATGTACTACTACGTTATTATTATATATAACTACTAACTTTCATAAAAATAAGTTTTAAAATCGACTTGATATAAATACACGTACGTAATATATATATATATATTATATTATTATGGTATCAATCAGCAGCAGTGTGAAAAACAGACAAATCCAACATTCCAGATAACAGGGGGATAATAAATAAATGCGCGCGAGACGAGTCAAGCTAGGCGTTTCGATTACATACACATAAACGTATTTAAAGACAAGGCAGTTTTTGTTCCTTGTATTTCAAAAAATCGTTTTTTGGAAGACAGGCAGAGGCTAAGCTCGTTTATTAAAAAAATGCTGATCCTCAAAAAATAAGGAGTATGAAATATGTGCGGAATTCGTTTCGACGACGGAGGTACTTGTATTTACTTGTATGTAAGCATGTAAGTGCATATTTAGGATAACCAGAAAAAAATAAACTATGTTTAATTTTTATTATTTAAGAATTTGAACAGAAAAGAGATATAATATATAAGTTGTTATGTTTGAAAAACTGCAAATCTGGTTCGGTAGACCATTTTCCTCTTAAATATACAAAAAAGAAAAAAAATAAATCTATATGAAAACTTATATATTACGTCGTTGTAGGAGAAAAAGAGATGAACATGTGTGTGTGTTAAATCATCATCAATTTTAAGGAAAAAAATTGTGCTACAATTTTATCTAGCCACGAGTTGTTGTTGTCAGAATTATTATTATTATAACTACACTACAAGTGAGAAAATAAAATCTTAAACTCATGGACATGTTCATTTGTAGAGATAAATGGCAAAGTAGTAAACTTATAGTCTGTGTTT
>JAANSP010002236.1:0-13248 GCA_036850745.1 Homidia socia | reverse complement strand
TAAGCAGACATGATCATAGATTGACATGTACTGACGACAAATGGCTCAAGTCAACTTTTAGGTAGTTTTATATATGCAGAGCAGAGCTACCTACAACAGCAACACAAAAGTTCTATTCTATATCAGAGATCTTTAGAAAAGCAAGTAGGTATCTCAAACTGGATTTTTTATGAATAAATATAACGTAATATAAACTGGAAAGGTTACGATGAAGCTTAACATGGCCATAAGAAATCTCTTTGATTCACTTAATCCAAAACCAATAATATGCATGCACTGCACTGTCTAATAGGACGTCCAGTTTTCCGAAGCACTTGGCATTGAAAAATAACATGCGAAAAGTATGCAGCTGAAACGTATGCGAATGCGCTCTTTTTGCAGACAGGGTTAAAACTTTCCGCAAGCCTGTAATGAGGTATGTATGTACATAACCTGTAGCATGTTTTTGCTATTGATAAAATTATTATTATCAATAACATCGTCAATCACCGCGCTCTATTAAATAAGTTCAACATAATGAAATTTCTGGCAGAAAAAGAATAATGCTGGACAGACGCTTTTTGTCAACATGAATGCATGTCATCAATCACCACTTGTTTGTTCAAAATTTTTGGTAAACAAGGGATTAATCACTTGATGGAGCATTGAGAACAACAAAGTATTTTTTAATAACTTGATACTTGATAGTTTCATGCTACAATCGTGCGAAAAAAAATCAATTAAAAGTGTTCACACCGAAATGACACCGTTTCCTTATCCTTTTAATCCGTGTAGTATTTGAATTGCTGTGTCAGGATCAATGCCAATTTAAAGGTTTTTCTGTACGACTAGTTATTACCCACGTGCACACAATGACACAAACAAGCCATAAAACTCTGATACCAAAGTGATGATCATAGCACAGAAAATACTGTGAATACTCTGATTAAGTGATTAGGGTTTGGTTTTAAGGCCTATTAAAATGTTGTTAAATTATTAGAACGAAATATAACTCTGCTTGTGGAACTCATTTCGAGAACTGATTGTGAATAAAACAGTATTAAAACGTAACACGCTTCTTTGTTAAGCCTTATGCAAGTAGAACACCAAAAGTGCTGAAATATATCCAGAAAGTTAATAGGTGGGCACAATTTAGTAGGCACACTTAATAGGTTGCTAACCTTTTGTGGTGGCATTCTGGGGAAGTTTGCCTTCACTCTGACAAATTTTACTTGTGCTACCTTTTATATTGAACCAGAAAAACAACTAGTAACAGCGTAATATGTATCTCGAGGTTTTATCACGTTGAGGTTTGCTGTTACAGATTTCCAGAACTTGCTGACAATCCAATAAAACAAAAAAATAATCCCAGTCAACTCCTAAAAAATTCCTTGTGCATAAAACTCAAAGTTTATCAGGGTAAGAAATCGTAATCCATGCGGCTTTCCCCTTTCGTTTTAATGGAAGTACTAGGTATGTACATGCATTTTTTATTCTTTTGGCTTACAAGTTAAATGAAGATATTTTTGTTTTGAACGTTCATTAGCTGCAGCATACGATAAGGTAGCTGATAAATTTTATGAGGACTGCATACGAATTTTTGCTTATAAAAATAGTCTGGGAATAAAGTTTGTTCGACGAACAGATAATATGAAATGAATGACACGATGTACGCAAAATTGTTGTTATTCTTAATATATTTCCTGCTTAAAGCAGTCAAAATTCAGAGAATATAACCAACCGCAACCACAACCACTTGAAAGAGCTTTCGTTCTTTCATCCAGAGGAAGGAAGGAAAGGCATGCCAACTCTTTAATGATTTACTAATGATTAATGAACTTTTCGACAGTTTTTTGTATCCTTTTTAGTGAGTCATGTCACTTGTCAGTATGAAATGGAAAGTTTCTGTGCCACTGCACATGACCTGACCTCTCGCGTGATTTTTAGCTGGATGTTAGTGCACATGCTACAAATGCATATGTGCGCAATATATGTTGCTGTTGAAATAAAAGGGGTAAATCGATATCATACCTTGTTCGTTGATAAGGCTTAGCCCCTCCTACTTTTTCAGAAATGGTTAAATTCAGATTATTAAATAAATATCGGTGTCAACTAGCCATTGTTGTAATTATTTAAAATTCATGAGGTTTTCTTTAACAAATTTTGCTGCAATGCACACTTCACCAACACTTGGCCAACTATATATGAACTTGTGGCAGGATAATCAACAGTTTTCCTTCTACAATGACGTAAATGTTGCTTGACCAAAATTTTGTATGCACTGAATATTAATTGGCTAGCATGACCAGAAAAGCATCTCTCATCTTGATAAATGCAGGGAGTTTTAATTTTGTATTTTTAAATTTTTGTTGTATACGGACAGCATAGAATGAGAATGGGTGTGCAATAATAGGATTGATAGCATAGAAATCTTTCTATTTATGGAACTGAAATAACATGCTACATGATGCTGAATCATAAAACCCGAAAACCAAGAACCAGTTTTAGAACTGCTAAAATGACTGACTATATGATGAGGTCACATTGTAGACTTCCCTGAGCAGCACTGCAGTAAATAGAAAAGAAAAACAGATCATCTCCTGAGACGAAATTCACGCGCGATGAACTACGAAGATAACTGACAAAATCATGTTGTTGTTTTGTATTGATGATCATGCGGCATATCAAATGATCATGATAAGCCTCGTAAGAATCATTGTGGAATGCCACACAAAACATTTTTTTGCTGTGGTGTAATTTTGATAGGCTGCTAATTCAACACCCCAATACATTTATTCAGGAGGAAATGGAAATAAAATAGCATTGTGAAGATGAGAAGCCGAACTATATCTTTCTTTTCAGCTAGCCTCCAACATATAAATACATACACGGATAATTAAAACGGATTAAACTAATGATAAGCATTCATGCGTATGCGTGCGTTTGTCTGGAATATTGTAGCACTATGCCAACAAATTCACTCTTATTATTACTATTACATTCCAAATTTTTTTGGAAACTTTCTGCCCGTGTATTATAAGCATTGGCGGTAACTGTACTGAAATATCATCACATCAGAATCATAAGTTGTTTCAATGTCCAAAACTACCTCTTCACTGGCCAAGTACAAAATCAAAAATGACATTTTTCTTTGTTGCCATTGAACAAAGTATTTTCCTTTCTTGTTGTTACGTACTGGCTACTACTGGCTTACAGCAGCTACAAGAGCTGTGGCTGTAGCACCAACCAACCTGAATAGAAAGTTGAGCCATGCACCAAAATGCAGCATTGAATTTAGCATAGAAAAAGGGATTTTGAACAGAAATGCTAGAAAATGCTTTGTCAAATGAGGCTTTCAAAAGCCATGACCAAAGTTGCTACTACATACATATATATACGCATGTTCGTTTGTCTGTCTAACCGTGAAAGACGACAACGGGGATGTCCAAACGCTTTGATGGGTTTCGTTCAAATTTTGGGCGATAATATCAATTGATGAACAGGCACCGCACAGCCACCTATGGTTTTGATTTTTTCTATTAGCTTTAAGGTGTATACATAGACATGACATGTAGCAATCATTCGAAAATTTACATGTAAGGACAATTATATTCAACAATTTTTCAGTAAAAATGTAATATACTGAAATAATATTATAATTGTAATGTTTAGACAATAAAATCGCAACAACAAGTGAAAGGCATGCATGTGGCAGATAGCCCCAATTGTCTCATTTTGTCCCGAAATAGAGAAAAATGAGAAATGGTGTGTTTATCGAGAACGGAACCTGCTTGAACTTGGGATTCAGACTCAGGAAGTTTTTAGTTTTACCCCTGGAGGAAGGGGAGCCATCATGGCTCAGCCATGAATTACATACTGCAAAGCAACTTGCACCTGAAGAGGACATTTTCTTTGAATGGAAATGGAATATTTCGAGTATTTTCATTTCAGCCGAATCCTTAAATTAAATCCTTAAACTGTTTGCTTGATGCCTGAATAATGCCTTATGCATTACTCTCTACGATCACGGTACAGATTCTGTACTACAGAAGCTGTTTGCTGATCTGACTGGAGGCCTGGAGGAGCTGCAAGCAGTGCAGCTGGCTCCTTTTCCATGTACAATTGCTTTATTAGCTGTAGTGGTCAGCAGGAGAAGCACCAGATCAGACAGAGCATCAAGGCAAGTGGATGGATGTAGGATACCGGCTGCTGCTTCATTCAGCATTACAATTTATTTTTTCTTATGACATTTATAAATATTTTTTTTCTATTTTAAAAATCCATAGGTGATCTTAGTACTGCTTTCACGTAAGTCTATATCAGTCAGTCAGAGTTACTGCAATTATTCAGTTAGCAACAGGAGACAAGTAATATAAAGTGTGTCGGTTATTTTTATTTTAAAGGCTGGAAGTGGCTGATGTATTATCTGTATTTTGGCTGTGACGAAGGTTTGTATTAATTAATATTGCGATTTATATCTTACTTCCAGAAGGCAACACTGTGACCTCTGTATGGGACTTGACTTGGGAGAACATTCTTTTGTGGACTGAAAAAACTCCAGGGTCAACGGTCAGTTTTGGGGGTCTGTAGTCTTAGTCACAACCGGCTTCTATCAATTGGTGGTAAGTGTAGAATTTACGTCATCTCTTTGGTAACTATTGTCGACAATACAATGTCATCATGATGTTATGATTAAGTTCAGGAACTAGCTAGAAGTGTTCGTGGTTTTTTTGGCTGGTCAGCTGAAAAATCGTCGAACCCTACTATCATACTACTTACTAGGAAGTTTACTTCTTGTGGTTTTGATGAAAACGCAATAAAAAAGTTTTCTGATTGACAATGACAATTGGGTCAGTACGTGTCCAAATGAAAACAAAAGTCTTGACAAGTGTACCTAAACCACATAATTGCTCTACTTTCACAGTCGTTCTTTCACAATAACAGGAGCTAAATTATCCTGTTGGATTTAATTATTGAAATGCAGTCACGTACAGTATGCAATTTTTTTTATGTCAATGATCAAGCACCCAGTTCCCAGCAGATTATTATTGACATGTCTTTATCAGTCACCGCCCCTTGCCAGCAGTAGTAGACTTTATTTATCAGAATATGTATGAGAACAAACTAGTTACATCATTTTCATTGTTGTCACCTATTCATTTGTTATGTTTTTACAGACTTTGAAGAAAGTTCATGCGACCCTCATCTCAACATCATGGTAGTCTATAAATTATTATTTTCGTACTTTCGTCGTCGCAAGCGTCCACCAAGTATAGAATCCTTGAAGCTTGAAAAGCAAATCAAGGGAGTATTCTATACTTGTGGACCAAAGATGAAGACAACAAAATCTTCTTCCAAACTGAACCAGCCTTGGCCTGGAGGATAACAGCAAGGGGATTTGTTGGCATCTATTTAGGGCTGATGCCTAATCCGGGATTCCCCCTGATCAACATGATTTTCTTCAAATGTTTAATGTTTAAAAATTTGTTACTTTCAATGATATTATGACTTTTATTTCATTTTGATTGTAGTTGATTATATTTTAAGATCTAATTTGCTCTAAATGGCAAAAGTTTTGTTTGAAATGTATTTACGTGTAAATTTGTTTTGCTCCATACTATTATTNTTATGACTTTTATTTCATTTTGATTGTAGTTGATTATATTTTAAGATCTAATTTGCTCTAAATGGCAAAAGTTTTGTTTGAAATGCATTTACGTGTAAATTTGTTTTGCTCCATACTATTATTAGATGTTCGTTTTCATTTCCTCATAGTGTATTCTATCAACTTTGTTAAATGCGTTGTTGCACCTAATTAGCAAAGATGATATTGTATTGAATATTTAAAATTTTTCATTGATAGTAAATAAATTGGCTACAAAATTACCACTTCACAAATGTTTCAAGTAAAAGTTTATTCACTAAATTCATGTTTAATGTTGTAAGTTTTGTAACTACTGATTCACTTTTAATTTCTTCTTTATGTATGAAAATCATATAAACAACATCAAGTAAAACATCCTAAAACTACACCACATTAAAAGAAGAAAAGTAAATGCTGTTGATTTTGTTGAACATGACTTATTTTTTGTGCTAAGACTTGATGTGAGTTCTATTAAATTAATATTGCCGTTTGCCATCCCTCTGTTGGTAGCCTGGCGAAGGGAACAAATTGTTTTAATGACGAGGGATCTAAAGGTAAAGAAACCTCACCAGATTATCACTTTACTACTGAATTAACTTTTAACAAAGGATCAATACCCTTGCATGATTACAGTAAAATTTTGTTGACATTCTCTAGTTTGTACTTTGGCTGATTACTAATATTCCTTATTAGTTGAAAGGTGTACAAAGTATATTCTCATTGATAAAGCAGTCATGTATTTATATTAAAGGGATTTAATTTATATTAAAACAGCTAAAATCTAAAGCATTTTTGTGCTAGGCGTATGTTATCTATCCTTCAGCACGATCTCACTGAATGCAATTTGTCTAGAGACGGAAATATAATTACAACGCAAACGCACAGTGAAATCTACCGATGGCAGACATCATTAATTCATTTAAGCTTTAATGAACATTCATACGCACCTAATAGCATATTCATTACTCGGAAAGACGGTCAGGGAGTGTTACTCTTGAAAAACACCCCAACACCATTTGCTTAGTTCCTTGGATTGCTGCGAAAAAGTGCCTTTTTGTTTAGAATTCATAAAGTTATCAACAATTTAATTTCAACTGTGGATTTCATCATTTCAATCAATCCAACCACACAATGGGGCCATTTTTCTTTTTCTCAGTGTTTCCGGTGTTATTATGTTGTTTTAGCAGCACGTTGTCCTTGGAATTAGCACCCTACCCATTACGTAATTTTGTTCTCTAACAGTTTTTGCTTTTTGAATTTCATGCTCATACAAATTATATATTTCAAAATCGACCATGCTCTTCAAATTTTCGTGATACAAAATTGACTAATGCCTTTGTAAAATCGTTATCTTGGATTTTAGCCGGTCGACTGTATCCTTCAAAGTATGTAACTGTAAGTGGGACAGAGACGGGTGGTATATTCGCTCAAATGATACATATTGCTCACTCCAAGTATATCAAAGGCTGTGCAGTTTACTCGTCCAGTACGTTTTACAAATAATTTAATTACAACTATATGATTTTGACCTAATGATAAAATGATTCAAAAACGAAATATGCAAAAATAATGCACATGATCTTGTGATTGAACAGCATTTTATCGATGTGGACACCCCAACGGAAACGTGAAAGAATATCAAAGGCTTTGCACGAAAAATTCAGCATTGCCACTAGACCAGCAGTATCCAGTTTCCAAAGCGATCAGCGAATTAGCGACTTATGATGCCACTCATGTCATTGATGGTCTAGACAATATGCGAAATAGTAAATTGTACGTTTTTTGCAGCCTCCAAAATAAAGTTTATAAACCTGGTGAGCATATCAATTTAAATATTTATATAAATAATCTCATGTTTCTTCAGATTGAGCACCCAAAATTAGTGAGCATTTTCAAATTAGTTAACTAATTATTTTTCAGTTCAACAAATAAAAGTTGTCGCATTGTATGAACGTTACTTGGCTTCTTCGTATTTGATTTACACTAGAGTTCAGGATTCTGCAGAACAGCTTCGCGTAATTGACGTATGAAGAATGATTTTATTGTTCAATATGCCCTTGTATTTGAAAGAATTTGATTAGTAGGTTATCATGTGTTTTGTTTATTAGGCAAATCAACCTTACTCGGCACAATGTCCTAAAACCTCTCAAGCAGATGCAACCGTGTCCCCAAATTGCACCAGTTTATCGACTCCAGCGGAAGCACTGGGTTTTATTTTGGGAGGAACCTACTTAAACTACATCAATCCATTTTACCGTAAAAATGCTGTACCTAAATATTTAGTGGTATTGGCCCTGTAAAACGTTCTTATCAAGCTGGCTTCATTATTTGTTTGTACTTATTTACTTGTAACTTTAATCAGCTATTTTCCGATACGCCCGATTGGAACCGTTACGATCATTCAACCAAACCGAATTTACAGTGGGATTGGACAGCCCAGAACTGGATGAAATTGGGTACTATTACATCCCTCGTTATTGCCAGCGCTATGCCCAACGGTACAAGCAAGGCTACAGAAGCTACGAGAAACCATGTTTTGTTCATATCTATTTTCACGGTTGCAACCAAGGAAGGTGAGCTTAAACCTGTTGTTCATTTTTCATCGACTATACACGAACACTTGCATTTTTTAGTTGAAAAAATAATATTTTTCCGCAGAGAATTCGTAGGAACATCTCACGTTCTGAGCTCCAACTACTTACAAGTTGCCGAGCTAAACTCCATAATCATGGTGTTCCCTCAGGTTCTGTCTACCATCAAGAACCCTGAAGGCTGTTGGGATTATGTTGGATTCAGTGGAGTTCTATATGGCACGAAAAATATTTATAATTCATCAAATAAATGAATTTACATGTTTAGTAGAGTTCATTAGCCTATTCAAGATTTTTAGTTCAAATCTTTCGTTATCCTTCTTCTTTTGTTCATTTTTTTACTGTAGCAACACATAGCGGTCCTCAGATTGAAGCAGTGTGGAAAATGATCGAACGCCTTTTGTACCTTTTGCCAGAAAAGACAACTTCCACCTATTACAGGGCCAGTCGCAGCGATAATACTTTTGACAACTACACTCCCTATCAAAGAGATAAGAAGATCAGTAATTACGAGCAGAATAGGAACTACAACACGGACTGTCAGTCGTGTGGAAGTCGACCTACTTATTAACAAAGAAATGGCGCTTTCGTTCTGGTGGTCTACACTTATATGAAGTCAATGTTCATTTTATGCATTTCAATTAGATGTTATTCCATTCCACCTTCCGCCGTCTCTCTTTTTTCTACTTTTTATGTTGTTTATTGTTTTTTGTTATACTTTGTTAAAATGCTCAGAATTAAAAGAAAGTCAATTTGTCTCCGTAAAATAACCATATATTCACGCATCCAGTTTTGTGATTAACAGTATCAAAATTTAAGGAAACTCCCTGCCAAAGCATTGGACTTTTCCAAAGTTTTATTTTTCCTGTTACTATGCAATGTCAAAAGTCAAAATACTCAACAATTTAAATTTTAGCAAATTAGAGTAATTACAGTGTATTTCATGCTTTTTACAAAAAACAAATAATCATTGGAAAGTGCTGATTTTAGAAAAATCACTAATTAGTGACAGTTCATAATAAAGTATTATAAGGGTATACACATATATTTTTTAATTGCTGACCATGCCTCAACCAGCACAGCAACGCAGAAATGCTAAATCTTTGGAAAAGTAAGAATACCTACACATTTTCAAAAAAATATGCATGCCAGTAAGCCACCTTGTTATGTGTTGTTCCATCAGCATTGCTAGGAAAAGTTTTAATAGGTAATCATATTTTCAAAAGGCAACAGTCTCCTCGGAAAAGTCAAATATTGACGTTGCGACGAAAAAAGTGGATTTTGGAGTTCAGAGAAAAATGGCTGGCGATGCGGAAAGACATTATTCAGAGGCATGGGGAAAGTACGAGCATCGAAAATTTTTTAAAGTCTCCCAAATGGCCTGGGGACTTGCATGAACTTTTGCAGATAAGAGATGACAAAATCCGAAGGACTGACGTAAACCGTTGGATTGCAAACCATCCGTGGATAACGGTAATTTAAAATTTATTTAAACTGAAAAATATTCATAGTAATCTTCATGATAGTGATTATGGTGGTGGTGGTGGTGGTGATTTGCTCCATGACAAAATCTGATATTTCTTCGCGATATTTCATTTAATTCAGGACCCCAATGGAGTACCTAAAGGATTAGCTGCTGATATGGCGGAGGTCAGAAAGAATATCAACGAGCTAGTAAGCGTTTGATTTGGTTTAATCTACAGAAATTTACATGTCTTCCTTTACACGCACGCACGCGAATAAATATAAACGCATGTAGTAGTAGTAGCGATAATAGTCAATGTAGTAGCTGAACAAACGTACGGTGGACTGGTTAAACTGAAAGTAAGTGAAAACATTTATTGTTATTTTGCGCACTAGCACAAGAAACGCGACCTGCAACCCAGTGAGACATTAGAAGGCCCTATGATGCTTCCCACAACGCACATTTCGGAAAAATACCTTCGTCAGGCTACGCAAAAGTCTAGTCAGCGTCCTTCCACGGACAACCAAACGCCAGATGAATATCCACCAATGCCAGTTTTAACGCCGCACACCACGCCTGTTAGAAATCAGCAACCTTTGAACTTGACGATTAGGAATGATGATATATGACGAGATGGGACAAAATCAAGTTAACTTCAAAAAACGGTGGCGTCGCAGTTACGTGGTCAACACAGATTGTGCAGTAGGAGAAAGCCCAGAGCAGCGTCCATTCATGCCCGGTAGTATTCGAAGTGTAATTTGTCAAACTCCCATTCGAATAAGCAGCAACGAAAACATGCAGCCCAGACAGCTCGCACCCACCAGCAACGGTCATCCTAATGGGACAAGCTTTATTGAGTTTAGTGCGCCATCACTGCCATCACCATACGATCCGAACATGTCGTTAGGAAGTGTGCAAAGCAGTTTTCTAACCAACAACACCGGTGAACAAACTAACATCAGAAATATTCTTGATGAATGTAAGTTTTAATGAATTATAGATATCCGCATACTATCATGACAATTGGGACTTTTAAACAACAACATTTAACCAATCCCACCCTACCGCCACTTGAAATTTAAGCCCGAAAACGCGACAATTACTCAGCATGTAAGCTCTGTATTTTCTCTGATTACAGCTTTAACAGCTTTAACAGGACCAGGATACATACGGAACGAGGAGGAAGGTCAACCCCTAGGGAACTATCCTCAAGGTGGTTTTGAAGCTGCGTGTGGCGTTCCGACTGAAAATGGCCAACAACTGTATAATCTTACCACAACCTGGAATAATCCTTACATGGAGCAACAGCATTGCATTAGTGGGCTTGACCCGGAGACAGGAGCACCTCCTTTCAACTATGCCAAACGGAATGCATCAACGCAGGCACCACCAACATTCCAAAACCAACAGTGTTCCACCGAGCCCTCATCTTTACCCGAAATCAGGGAACTCATTCAGCGCATTAAAGCAAACGGATTCCACAGCAAAAATCCTTGGGGGGATACGCCTAAACTTTTTAAATTAGAGCCACCCGTGGTTAACTTACACGCAATGTGCTTATTGAGTGGTATGGAAAAATTGTGTGTGGACTACGCAGACAACCTTGTCGACGTCGATCACATTGTCAAAAACATACAAAAATTGAAAAGAGTATTCAGTCGTATCATGAGTAAAGTTGCATTTCCAACAAAGCATACAGAAGCTGTAAAGAATCGGGTGGAGAAATTTAAAAAGATTAAAATGGAACGCAGGGCAAATGCCTGTGATGATGATGTCATTGATGATATTTCGGATGATTATTTGCTTGACAATGAAGGTGAACGGTGAACCGTCTTCTTCTTGTTGGTGGTGGGCAATGATAATATACTGAGTACGTATGTACTGCTGTTGGGACAAGAAAGAACGGGAATAACTTACCTATTTTTTTACTTATATATTTTTTTCATCATCGCTCCTTCTCATGGTCATGGTTTTGTTGTTTTCTCTGCCATAATCATCATGATCTCGTTCAAATGTATACAGACAGATGTTACCTACCAAGTCAAATTTCATCTTTTTTCTACCTGTACATCAATCTAGTTTACTATTATTACTTACTACTAAGTACTATTCTTATAATTGATATACAAATTCCGCTAAATATACGTTATTTACTAGTTTTATAGCTCATAGTTTTCCTTGTTCTAGTTTGATAAAAAGTTCAAGTGAGCAAAGTTACGAATAAAATAAAATTTGGATTAAAAAATACCTTCTTTGTCTTGTGTACTGTGTACAATATCAACAACGAACAATTATTAATTGAGCATAATAACCGCATTAATAATGATTGGCTAATTATCGTGACGTTTTGGGTAATTTATATCTTGCATCATTTCGTTAAGAACAAAGAAACATTGACATTTTCTTGTAGACAAACGCGCAATTAGCTAGTATATCATTGTGTTTTCAGTTTTACTGAGTCGTTAACAGTTTATATACAGTTACTAAGGTGTAATAAGGAATCAGCGCATCCATTCTGACAGTTGCACCGCCATTTGCGCAAAATCTCCTGCGTCATTTGGTGTCACACAAACATTATCTTCACAGAGCTAATTTTCTCACCGTCTCTTCAATCCACGGTCGTGCAAGGCAGAACATTAATTCGTAAAAGTGTAAAAAACGTAAAAAAAACTGTCGCCGACAGAGTCGACATATTGGTGGTTTGAGTTGGTTGTGGCTGCAATATTATTATTTTTCGTTTCCATTCAATTCCCCTCCTGGTTATTTAAGTGACAATTCACTGTAATTGGGAAGAGTGACACGTGACCTGTTGCGGATGCCGTTAAACTGTACGTTCTTTTAAAGCAACTTTGTAACAAAAGGAACAATCTCGTGGTGCGTTGTGTAGTAAAGGTTAAAGGTAGGTAATTGAGGATATCTGATGATGATAAATAGTGTTGATTTGCAATATTTGCATCCTGTATTTCTACTCTAGTTTAGCTAACAATTTATAAAGTTTCTACAATGTAACAAATAATCTTTATATAGTGGTTGTATTTAGATTTATTGCGACGAGTTAAACAATATTGTTTAATGCTGGAGGATTGATTGGTTGTGTAACGTGCAATTAAACTGTATTTGACCTCGTCCTCAGTTGTTTTGCCATGATGGTCTTGCTAAACAGAGTCTGTTTCCTACCAAGCCAGAGCACTTTTTACCCAAGCTTTAAACCAAATGATAATAAAGTTGATTATTCTAAAAATGCTTTTAATGTTGGTTATTTTGCCCACTCATATAATTACCTATATATGCTCATATAATATAATTCAATTCAAAATAACTCAATTGAATTTAATGATTGGTAGTTTTGAAAGATCATCGGTATTGTTATTTTTGTGGAATTTGCAGTTTATTTTAATTTTGTCGAAATGGACATCGTAAACGCAAATCCTGAGCAAACACCCAGTTCATCTCAAGGGTCTTCACCGATTCCTGATGACTCTAGTAGCTCATCAGACGCTATGCTGGCGTCAAAAGACGGTGCTCCGGCTCACAATCTTATCATAAAATGGAGTGGAAAGGAGTATGAA